>OY757541.1:46396895-46404395 GCA_963584105.1 Alviniconcha strummeri
CATCATACAAAGTGGGCAGCGCCTTTTCTGTGATCGAAACAGATGAATATAGGCAAAGAACAGCGCTACCTAGAAAGAAACATGCAGAAACGATTGGATCTCTCAGATAAGGGAAAACATTACAATGAGAAATCGTCAGAGGGCAACTGAAGCAAGCAGCGATATGGGATGATTAACGAGTTGCTTGAAAACAGCAAACGTTCTGGTTTTCCCCAGTGACTTTCCCGAAAATGAACTTCTTGACCGTTCCTGTTCTTCCTTAGAGTAAATGATTCGCAGTGAACTTGATTCATAACCTGCTGATGACACTCACACACCTCATTCTTTTGTTGGCTGTGAACTTTATGGCTTTGACCCAGTGTCGGAGGAGTTGGCTCGCAAACTGAAATGTGTGTCTGCACCCAGAAGCTATGTTCTCAATCTCATCCCGACCACTTTGTTGAAAACGTACTTATATGACGTAGTGCCTTTGATTTGCAGAACTGTGGAAGAAAAAAGACTGGGACTTGCATCAGTTTTGCCTTCAGCTACGAACTGTTCTCCCCGCATATATTTATGTAAGCCCTACAACTACCAGGGCAGCACTTTACGTGCGCAGCCAACAGAACAGCCAATGGGCGTGCTCATGATCTTCCAACGAGATGTTTAGTTCATGTTATTTTGCTAATGAAGGATTTGACTGAGCGACTTCAACATACGCCTTAACCCTTTGCTCCATATCACGTAAAAGACTCAAAAGAACGCTATTTATTAGGTTTTATGTGTTTATGTATTGTATGTGTTTGGATCTTGTTTTAGAACGCTAGTAGTCATTCTTGCTTCAAATTTCCTTTGATCCATAACCCCATAGAGCATGGTTTATTTTTTTATTTTTTTAACCTGAAATTGTTCTCTCTCCAAAAAACAAACAAACAAACAAAAAACAAACAAACCGTAAATAGAAGGAATATGGAACACTCCCCGAAGGTTGATATCCTTTATCCAATCATATATGTTTCACGTTCAGCAGTATTGCTGAGAGGGGGCGGTGGTGGCCGAGAAAGGTGACCGTTACTGCCAGCATTCTGCCGTAGGACAAGTTTGTGCTCACAGTCTCTGAATGGAGTTCACTGTCTATAGAATCCCAGTTTCAATGCCCGCATCCAGTGTGCACGCTCTCTGCAGGCCGCACCGTCTTTCAGGTCACGCCGTCCGTTGATGGAGCCGCTGGTGGTGGTCGGCTCCCGGCTCAGACGCCGGTCGAGGTCACGTTCACTCAAAAAACAAACAAACAAACAAAAAACAAAACAAAACAAAAAAGCCGCGTCTTTCTTCTGCATTTTGCAAACATGGCCTGAAAAATGCCACCCCTTGCATTCCTTCGTTCTACGTTGTCGCGCTTTCGTCTGTGTCTCTGACTGTGTGTCTTGCTCTCTATGTTTCCGCGAGCGTCAGTGTAGGAGTGCGCACACATACCTACACACACACACACACACACACACACACACACACACACACACACACACACACACACACACACACACACACACACACACACACTCACATCAGATGTTCGCTCTCTCTCTCTCTCTCTCTCTCTCTCTCTCTCTCTCTCTCTCTCTCTCTCTCTCTCTCTCTCTCTCTCTCTCGCGCACACACACACACACACACACACACACACACACACACACACACACACACACACACACACACATCTATGCGCACGAGCGCACACAATCTGAGGGCAGTGTGGCTGAAGAAAGGTTTAGCTCATGAACCAGGTCAGCGTGTTAAAAACGGCACGACGTTGTGTTGCAGGCCAAGGGTCCCACGATGTGCACGTGCCGGTGATGTCGGCAGAGAAGATCCTGATCACGGAGCTGCTGTCACGTTACGAAGAACAAGGGCGACACGGGCGTCCGGTGACGGACAGCATGGACAACCTGACTGTCTACTTCGGTCTCACCTTGATCCAGATCCTGGACGTGGACGAATCCAATCAAGTCCTCAAGTGCAACGTCTGGTACCATTACGTAAGTGCATGCTGAGTTCAGTGTTGCGCGTGTCAGCGTTTTTCGTTCTAATCGTTTGTTTGCTTTTGCTTTGCTGCCTTTTGGGGTTTCGGTCATCCGACTGCTACAGCATCACGGCGCCAGATCTCGTGGTTTTGGGTTTTCAGTCGGCTGTTGGTTTTTAACGTCCTGTCAACCATGTGTCATCAGGGCGATTTCAATCTTGAAGCTAAACGTCATCAAGCCCACCCTTCTTTAACAGTTCTGCCATAGCTGGTACGTCACGACCTTTAAAGTGTCAAACAACTTCCGTTTTCCGCCGGTGAGTGGAATGGGAGCTGGAATTGACTAATGCATAGTCATTTAGGAACCACTGGTACTGGAAAAAGCTTTGCCAATAAGGGACCATTGAGGTTGGCAAAAGCATAGCCAATTATATATCACTGAGACTGGCAAAAGCATGGCCATATAGGGACCATTGAGGTTGGTAATAGCATAGCCAGTTAGGGATCACTGAGACTGGCAAAAGCATAGCCAGTCAGCTTGTGTGCCGAACATGGCGGTGACATTCCGGGCTTTTCAACCGTTCGGAACAAACATGCAGGCGCTTTAAAATGTGTATGCAAGAGATACATTTGATAGCGCAGATTGCAGCAACGGCGAAGTGGCCATGCAACACTAGAGTTTTCCACAGGGTAATCAATGTTGCTGCGTTGCGGCTGGTGCTGTATAATGTTGCACCCTTTGGTTCAAGATGCAGCGATCGTGTTACGCCTGCCTAGTGCGTGAGCCTGCTTCTGTGTCCATAACTCCTTTGGTCACAATTATTAAGATTTGTTATCTGATGCCAACGGAATCTAAACGGCACTGGAATTCTAGGCAGTTGCGTTTATTTGAACAGACAGCAGATACAACAAAAGCTACAGCAGCAGCAGCAACAGCAGTAAACACAGCAACACAGAAGACATATCTTTAACTATTATATCTGTTAATAGCCAAACAGCAGTAAACACAGCAACACAGAAGACATATCTTTAACTATTATATCTGTCAATAGCCAGACTTAATCACCTCTTAAAATGTTGGCTATAGCTCAGTCATGTGAATGTGGGAGGTCTGCCCGCAAGATGTATGTCAGAACAACAGAGAATATTGCTTGTTCACTGGTGTTTCTGACTGGAATTCCAGCGGCACGTGTAACACGTCTGAATGCGTCTTCCAAAAAACGATGAAAGTCTAAAACGAGAACGACTGCTAGCGTTCTAAAACAAGTTCCAAACTGACTGGACACGAAAACGGCAGAGCTCAACCAAAAACAGAGAAGTGTCTAGGCCCTAGGCTTTTTCATCATTTTTCACCGTTAACTGTTGTTTAAGTCGTTTTGTAGCTTGATAAAGAGGATACCACCCAAAATTCGCATGCTCTCTTTTGTCCTAATAAATACCATTCTTTTGAACTGAGTGTTCGGATCAAAAAATGATGAGTTTGAAGAGTGGATGGTGTCCGCATCTCTACACCCCAAGTACCTTTTCAATGCCAGATCGCGTACCCCTCCCATGTTCAGTGGTTTAGTCGTACCTTAACTGCCTTTCTCTAGGACGACACATTTTTTAGTACGTCTTTGTCCCTTGCGGGAAATTCGGGTCGCCTTACCTGGGTAAGGCAGAGCAGCCGCAGGAGCAGCGCTACCCATTCCAATCGGTATGTGCAGTATTTTCCTGTGTCCGTGTGTATGGCTGCCAGTGCCTGGGATTTTAACGTGCGCACATATTTTAATGCATGCGATTGCATACAGGGGCGTACAGCCCCTGTGTGCAATCGCATGCATTAAAATATGTGCAGTAAGAGGGTCCGCACTGGAAGTTGACCCTGGGAGAATAATCCCATGCCGTACCTTGGACTCGAACCCGTGTCAGTATTGCGCCTGGCTTTTCAGTCTGACGCTTTACCAACTAAGCTACCCCCCCCCCCCCCCCCCATCATGTCAGTGGTGTCGTGCACTGTGGTGTGTGTAGGAATGGGCGGAAACATCAGTGATATAACCCACACTGGCAGTGAACTATTTGTTATATGCGGTAGGAATGGACAGTGTGACGTCAGTCTTATGGCATTTTCATGTGGCAGGAATGGACAGTTTGACGTCAGTGTTATGGCATTTGTATGGGGCAGGAATGGGCAGTTTGATATCAGTGTTATGGCTTTTGTATGTGGCAGGAATGGACAGTGTGACATCAGTGTTACGACCGTTCTCTGTGGCAGGAATGGACAGTGTGACATCAGTGTTATGACTTTTGTATGTGGCAGGAATGGACAATGTGACATCAGTGTTACGACCGTTTGTGCCGGAATGGACAGTGTGACAGCTGTGTTATGACCGATGTCTGTGGCAGGAATGGACAATGTGACATCAATGTTATGACTCTTTGTGCCGGAATGGACAGTGTAACATCAGTGTTATGACCGATGTCTGTGGCAGGAATGGACAGTGTGATATCAATGTTATGACTGTTTGTGCCAGAATGGACAGTGTGACATCAGTGTTATGACCGTTATCTGTAGCAGGAATGGACAGTGTGACATCAGTGTTATGACAATTTATGTAGGAATGGACAGTGCGACATCAGTGTTATGACAATTTATGTAGGAATGGACAGTGTGACATCAGTGTTATGACAATTTATGTAGGAATGGAGAGTGTGACATCAGTGTTATGACTATTTTGTGTAGGAATGGACAGTATGACATCAGTGTTATGTCTATTTTGTGTAGGAATGGACAGTGTGACATCAGAGTTATGACTATTTTGTGTAGGAATGGACAGTGTGACATCAGTGTTATGACTGTTGTCTGTGGCAGGAATGGACAGACATCCTGCTGCAGTGGGACCCCAAAGACCACGAGGACATAGAGGACGTCCGAGTGCCGTCCCAGAAGATCTGGCTTCCTGATATACGGCTGTATAACTTGTAAGTATCCAGTAGAACAGAGTGGCTGAAAACGCAAGCGGGGATATTATTTGCAGCCGCTGGTACGCAGCGTCGTCCTGACATGACCCCGTGTTGATAGTGACGAGTGAGGACAAGGGCAGGATTACCCCTTGTTACGCAGTGACACCCTGACATGACCCCGTGTTGATCGTGACGAGTGAGGGCAGGGGCAGGATAGTGCTGACCCCGTGTTGATCGTGACGAGTGAGGGCAGGATGGTGCTGACCCCGTGTTGATAGTGACGAGAGAGCAGGGGCAGGATGACCGTTAGTTACGTAGCGTCGCCAGGACAGAGAGCAACGGAACGGTGCTAAATACCAGGAGACGGTCCTCGGGGCATCATTAGCACGCAGAAATGGAACCCCCCAGGGAGGGGGTGGGTGGCCGAGGGGCGTTGAGAGGGTGGAGGGGGTATCAATCCCTGAGCATCTGCTCTGCTGCAATGCCCACGCTGGGCTGAGATTTCAACAGCTGTGGAGATTTCTGCAGCACGGTGCTGGCACTTCTAACCCTTCCTGGCTTTGTTTTAGTTTGTTGTTGTGGTTGCTGTTGTGATTTTTTTCTCTTTCTCTAAACAATGTATATTCTTTAATGACTAGAACTAAGATTTTTTGGCGGGCAGGGTGGGAGGAGAGAGGTTTAGGATGATGGGGAAAAGTTGGCCTTTTTTGTATTTCCTTCTGCTTTCTGCTCTTCCCATCAATACACCCACTCCAAAATACATAAACAGGTTTAAAGAGTGCTGTATTCAGAATCAGACAAGAGCTTTGGACAGTTGCAAGACATAATGCCTTTGTTCAGGCCTGTTTAACTGTAGCTATAACACACACACACACACACACACACACACACACACACATCCACACACGCACGCATAATTATACACACATATTATATGCGCGCGTACACACACACACACACACACACACACACACACACACACACACACACACACACACACACACACACACACAGATACACACACACACACATCCACACACGCACGCATAATTATACACACATATTATATGCGCGCGTACACACACACACACACACACACACACACACACACACACACACACAGATACACACACACACACATCCACACACGCACGCATAATTATACACACATATTATATGCGCGCGTACACACACACACACACACACAGATACACACACACACACACACACACACACACACACACACACACACATCCACACACTCACGCATAATTATACACACATATTATATGCGCGCGTACACACACACACACACACACACACACACACACACACACACACACACACACACACACACAGATACACACACAGACAGATACACACACACACACACACACACACACACACACACACACACACACACACACACACACACACACACACACACACACACACAGATAAAACAGTTACTTTTTGCTAAAGACCTGTCTGGCAGCTGTTTCTTAATAACTTATTTTCCTCCTATCTCTCGAGGCTGAGTATTTAGCTGTTACATAGTTGTATTGGAAAATGCAGACACTTCCTTTCAGTACGGTCGCTAATACGCCGTGAAAGTCTCTTGCTGTTCGAGAAAAAGAGAAAGGCAGATGAATTAAAAAAAGAAAAGAAAAAAAAAGAAAGACGAATAAAAAATAAATAAGAGGCTTCAAACAAACTAGGAGAAAAAGGAGCGACATAGGTAACATTCATCCATCTGCTTAAAAGTAAACACAAACTGTGGTGTACTGTTATGGTGGTAATGTCGTAGAGATGTCATGGCGATGGCTACGTGGATAACATTCGTCCTGGCGGAGAACTAGGTGAATAAAAATTAAATAAGAATGTAGGTTACGTCAATACGAAATCTCGCCTAAGCCTAGCTGAAAACGCCTCGAATAAAACATATTTTAAAGTTGTTGTACCTGATGCACTATTTTTCCTCGACCAATTAAAGGACTATTTTTCTATCTTTATTGGCAGAATGGGTTATTCACACGCCCGAATCGACCCGGGCCATAGTGATGTGCCAAAACCGTGCCGTTCCCTCCGCTCCATTCTCCCCATCCCTCCTCCGTCGCTTAATGCATTTGCCATCGATCACGATGACCGCACTCTGCGCCCGATCGCACACAGGCCGGTGATCAATGCTGACCTAGATGCTGCAACTCCACAATAACTTTCTCATCACTCACGACATGATAGTAAACGTTACTGGAACATCCCTCCTTTCTCTAACATCATAATTCTCCGCTGTTGATGTTAAAATACTTTGACGAATGTGCTCGTTACAAGTCTCAAAAACTGTTCATTTCACACATTATTTTGCAGACGTTTTGCTAAATTACTGGGTTGCGCTTTTATATAGCGCTATTCTCCGCTCTCTAGCAATCTTTCTTTCTTTCTTTCTTTCTTTCTTTCTTTCTTTCTTCTTCTTCTTCTTCTTCTTCTTCTTCTTCTTCTTCTTCTTCTTCTTCTTCTTCTTCTTCTCTCTCTCTGTCTCTCTCTGTAATTTTATATCTAAT
>OY757541.1:46411895-46419025 GCA_963584105.1 Alviniconcha strummeri
CATTACAACTGCCTCTTCTCTCCCTTTCTGCCCACAGCATTACAACTGCCTCTTCTCTCCCTCTCTGCCCACAGCATTACAACTGCCTCTTCTCTCCCTTTCTGCCCACAGCATTACAACTGCCTCTTCTCTCCCTTTCTGCCCACAGCATTACAACTGCCTCTTCTCTCCCTCTCTGCCCACAGCATTACAACTGCCTCTTCTCTCCCTTTCTGCCCACAGCATTACAACTGCCTCTTCTCTCCCTTTCTGCCCAAAGCAGCAGCCATTGACATATGATCATAAGGAAACTGGTCACTTCCATAGCACGGTGTCTCACTGACAAGGGTGAACACGCCGCTCTTTACACGATCAACAAAATGTTCACATAGAAAATATGATTTTTTATATTTTTATAACGTGGTATTGTACTCTTTGTACACACACACACACACACACACACACACACACACACACACACACACACACACACACACACACACGCACGCACGCACGCACGCACGCTCTCACGCACGCACGCACGCACGCACGCACGCACATACACACACATACACACACACACACCGGCGCAGGCTCAGAGCATGTGATCATGCAAGCAGTAACTTGTCAACGCCCACCAAGCCGTGTATTTGGCCTTAGCGAAATAGTCATGGTACTATCAAACAGACGGCACTACGTAAGGACATTGCCCTGATGATGCATGAGGAACATGTCCGCTAAGTCAGTCCTGTGTGTGCTTCAGTTCCGCTTGGTATTTTACGCCTCTTCTACATGATTTTCCTTGGGTAAATTCAGTTTATGCATTGGCTCTGGCGTTTGTGCAGAATGTTCCCAGGGAGTGGTTCTGTTTGCCGCTGTTGTCTAGCTCTGCACTGTCACCACCAGAATGATTCTGCAGTCAGATAGGCAGCGGTGAATTGAATGTAATTTTAATGTTTTATTAGTTATGGGCCCGGGGGACAAAGTCACAAAGAAAATGTCCACCGACCGCCGCCTTTCAAGAGAATGAGAGCCGAAGTGGAATCGAACCGAGGTCCTTCTGCCTACAGCCTAATGCCTTACCGCTAGGCCAAGCCGTCTCACGGTTCGTGGGGGGCAGGGGGGTGCGTGGGGAGGGGGGGGGCGAGACCAGAGAAAATATTATATGCACGGCTCGAGCCAGCATAATTTAGCCACTTCTCGGCTCTAGCGAAAGTGATTTTTTCAGTCTACCTCCCAGTGTCTTGAATGTTTTGTTCGTGATCCATTCAACTCTAACATCATGACCACTCACTCCATCGCTACAGTCGGCGGTTTTGAAGAGGTGTCCGCTTTGGTTGACTGCCTTCCATTCAATGTTCACTTCCGTATTGTCAGATAGAGCGTGCTTATTTGTCAATGCTTGAATAATGAGGCTTTGCCCCTAATTGTTATGGCGGCACATGATAATTGGTGACCCCCCACCACCCTTGGGTGTGCTTGTGCTCTGTGTTTGAGCTGATGGACGTGTGGTGCTTAGTGTTTGAGTTGATGGACGTGTTGTGCTGTGTGTTGGATGCAGCAGATGGACGTGTTGTGCTGTGTGTTGGATGCAGCTGACGGATGTTGTGCTGTGTTGCTGTGTTGTACTGCTCTATGTTGCATGCAGCTAACGGACGTGTAGTGCTCTATGTTGGATGCAGCTGACGGACGTGTAGTGCTCTATGTTGGATGCAGCTGACGGACGTGTAGTGCTCTATGTTGGATGCAGCTGATGGACGTGTAGTGCTCTATGTTGGATGCAGCTGACGGACGTGTAGTGCTCTATGTTGGATGCAGCTGACGGACGTGTAGTGCTCTATGTTGGATGCAGTTGATGGACGTGTAGTGCTCTATGTTGGATGCAGCTGATGGACGTGTAGTGCTCTATGTTGGATGCAGCTGACGGACGTGTAGTGCTTTATGTTGGATGCAGCCGACTGACGTGTAGTGCTCTGTGATAGATACAGCTGACCGACGTGTTGCACTCTCTGTTGCAGCTGATGGTCGACTGGCTGTCCAGCATCCTGTGTGTCAAGAAGAAGACTCAGGCCAAAGAACAGGCCGCGGCCAGCAGCAGAAGCAACTGGAGCAACTGTCACGTCAACAACGCCGACAGAAACGGCCGGCTGTCCGACAGCGACTTCAAGTTCGCCAAGGTGCGGCTCTTAGACAACGGGGTGGAGACCAGCCGTATGCTGGCCAGGCAGGAGTCCTTTGATTCCTGCAACTTCGAGAGCTACTCGGACCGCACGCAGGGCTCGGGCACTCAGGGCCGCCAGTGGCCGCTGCTGGACGAGGTGCGAGGCATCAGGGAGGTGCTCCAGCGACACGAGGACAAGCGGGTCTCCAAGGAGGAGAGGGAGCGGCGGATCAGGGAGTGGCGCATCATCGCCTGCGTCACGGATCGCGTCTTCTTCATCGTATACGTCATGATCAACTTTGTGGGACTCATGGTCATCTTTCTGGGAACGTAGAACGGCTGCTTTGTTTTAAATATTATTTTTACAGTTACATTTCTGCTCGTGCACTCTTTCCTTCCTTCTTTCCTTCCTTCCTTCCCCCCACGAAGAGAATCGAACAACTGCTCGTTATGACACTTACGCATTTTTAGTAGATGTGAACAATGATGCAAGTCTTGACCGTTGCGCTATATGGAACAAATGCCCTTCGGAACTGCTTTGGAAACCTGTTCAAAGTGTGTCAGAGAACAATGCAATGAATGTACATAATTATTCGCTTCACTTGGTACCACTCTTTTTTCGACTGTGATATTGTCATCAGGGTTGTCTCAGTGTTAGATGCTTTAGCCAGACGCGGACAGGGAGCAACGCCAACACGTCACCGGCGAGCTTTGAAAGAAACTTGCTCCCGAAAAACATTCACTCAGCTTGAAAGATATTCTGACACTTTGTGAGACGTTTCCGTGTTTTGATTTAGATGTATTAGTTAATCGACTGTCCCCACCCTTGTTCATGTTCATCAAATGTACCCACCCTTGTTCATGGAATGCCCCCACCCTTGTTCATCGACTATCCCCACCCTTGTTCATCGACTGTCCCTACCCTTTTTCATGTTCATGTCCCCACCCTTGTTCATGGAATGTCCCCACCCGTATTCATTCATTGTCCCCACCCGTGTTCATTGGCTGTCCCCAACCGTGTTCATGTTCATGGAATGTACCCACCCGTGTTCATTGAATTTTATGGAAGTGACTGAGAGCGTTCTTATAACTTTTCTTCTTTTCTTACTTAGTCTTTCTTTCTCAGTTTCTTTTTGTCTCTGATGATTCTGATGCTCTCCCTTTGTTCCATCTATCTCTCTATCAAAGTATGTATTTATCTATATATTTATCTATCTGGTTATCTGTTTGCTTCTCCCTCTGACTCTGTTTGTCTCTCTCTCCGGTCTGTCTGTCTGCCTGTCGGTGTGTCTCTGTCTGTCTGTCTGTCTGTGTCTGTGTCTGTGTCTCTGTCTCTCTGTCTCTGTCTGGCTGTCTGGCTGGCTGTCTGTCTCTCTCTGTCTCTCTCTCTCTCTGTGTCTGTGTGTGTGTGTGTATGTGTGTGTGTGTCTCTCTCTCCCCCCTCCCTCTCCTGCTTTTATGATCATGACTATGAATCTGGTTTTTAAAGCATTCCCATTTATGAGATCGATGCGCTGACGCTTGTAATATTCATTTTGTGCATTACTGCAGATCGTTCGCCAACACCGTAAACAGTTTAGACCATACACTGATCCTTTGATTTCTGTTTCGTTTTCGGAGGGGGAATTTACAAGCTAATTTATGTGTAGGCCTAATTCTGAGCGTAAATCGATTTTTTTTTTTTTTTTTTTTTTTTTTTTTTTTACATAATTATTGCATCTCTCTCTTTATTGAACTCTTTTCATGTTGAAGCCGTTTCAACCACTTTGACTGGCTCGTTAAAAAAAGAAAAAAGAAAAGAAACAAGGATGACTGTTAGCATACAAGACCCAAGCATATAAACCGTCAAAAGGAGCAATATTTTAATATGACAATACAAAACATGTGGGCATTTTTGGGGAAAGCCCTTTTTTTTCAAAGCAGCTTAACAACAGTTAAACGGTGATAAATAAAAATACTGTATTTATCCGGTTACGCTGGCCGTGTGTTGAATGCCTAGCGTGGCTGTTAGCTGTTGTTTCCGTACCGCCATCGCAGCCCGGAGGCTGACCTGCTAAGCAAGAGCTAGGATACGCGTGCAGCTGTTGCAGTATACGTCAAAGGGGTGTGTCCTGTCTGGCAGCCGCTCTCCGTGTTCCGGTGGTGTTCTCTCTGTTTACATCGCACCCACTGTAAACCTTGTGCTGCATCTACCATACACCTCCGTTGCAGCCAGTACTAAGTTCTGTCTGTTGCATCCGTCCTATGTTTCTTTCTATTGTGTTCACCATCACATTCCTTCTGCTGTATCTTTGTGTTGTGTTCGCTATAACTGAAATTATTTCTGTTGTATGCACCATTCATATCATTTTGTTGCATTTACCATCAAATAGTTTCAGTTGTATTCACCGTCAGATTATTCCGGTTGCTTCCAACGCATACAAACACACACACACACATCCACACACACACACACACACACACACACACACACACACACACACACACACACACACACACACACACACACACACACACACACACACACACACACACACGCATACACACACAAACACGCACACACGCATACACACACACACACACACAAACACACACACAAACACACACACACACACACACACACACACACACACACACGCACACACACACACACACACACACACACACACACACACACACACACACACACACACACACACACACACACACACACACACAGAGTCTGTTGCATATACCATCAGAGTCTTTCTACTGCATCATCGATAAGTGTCTTTCTGTTGTATTTGCCATCAAATTATCTCTGTTGTATTTAACATCAGATTATTTATGTTGCATACACCATACATTTTGTAATTATATTTATCGTCACATTTCTTTACTGTTGTATTCACAATCAAAGTGGTTCTGCCATATGTGTGTCAGTTCAGTGAAAACGCTCTTCTCTCCATCTCAGATCTTCATATCTCCTCATCTCTACTACGTCATTTCTACACTCCTTCACACCCTCTACAAGCTTCATATCTACACTCCTTCTCATCCTCTCCGACCGATCTTGATGTCTACACTCGTCTCATTCTTTCCGGTCCTCATCTCTAAACTCCTCATTCTCTCACATCTTCAGATCTACACTGCTCATCCTCGTTCATCTTCATATCTGACGTCCTTGTCGCCCTCTCAGATCACCGTGTCTCTCCTTGATGATCTCAGGGCCAGAGATGCAAAGAAAACGCGATGCGGTCTGCGAGCCTTCTGATGGGCCAACGTTGGCCCTCTGCAGTGCCATGGCTGCATGCATCGTCCTACATAATTCAGTTTTTCACAGCCCTCGACACTCACGTCTTTGAGCTCACAGCTCCCTGTCAGTCCCGAGGCTGAAGAAGTTAGTAGTTTTGATGATAACTTTGATAGTGTGTATGTGCGGGGCTGGGGGGGGTGGGGGGGGGGGGGGGGGGAGGGGGGGACGGGGGTGCCGCGGTGAGGGTGTGTGTGAGGTTGTGCTTATTTAAGTGATTGGTTTTTGTATGTGAATGTTTACATTTTCTCATACGGTCACTATAAATGCTCATGTCTCCATCTTAGGTTTTCCGAAAGAGTTTCGGTGGGTTGTATGTAAATGAGATTTGCTGTATTTTAGCATGTGCACACCTGGCATTTGAACATGCATTATTTTGTGGGCACCTGGCTATTTGAACATGCATTATTTTGTGCGAAAATTGTCATTCCGCTATATGCACTTTTTAAATTGATTCATTTCTTAGTTTCACTTAGTGAGGAATGAGCAGCTGTTTTTATTCAAGGTTTCAAGGTTTTCAAGGTTTTATTGAGCTTTTGGCCCCTGGGGGCTAGAAAGCGAAGTTACATTCGCACACGACATTCCCTATGAACAAGTACATGCGTTCTACTAATAAATAACTACCACACTTTATATATAAAAAATTATTAAATGCTCAAACACAAATCAAAGTTGTTATAAATATATAAGGCTAAGGCGTAAAAATTAACTTTTTCTTTTTTGTTTTCGTTGCTCGTTATTGGCTTAATCAAAATAATTGAAGAATACAACTAATAAATTTAGCAAGCTTGATATTCTTAGATTTTGACGTCATATTCATGAGACTACAAAATTTGGGCACGTTGGGATGATGTGTATAATATTTATCAACATACTTAATACGGTTTCTCTTGACATTTTCGTTGGAACAGTTAAGCAGATAGTGAAATTCATCTCCTACCTCACCACTGTCACAAACAGTACATATTCTTTCATCCCTTGGAATACCTAACGTTCGTCTTTGCTGGATTGGCAGTCTGTGATTACTAAGTCTAAATTTCAATACTCTTTGTCTTAGGATAGATGGGAGATAGGTTAGATATTCCTCAAAGCAAAATTTCTTTTTAAATAAACAATAATTACTACAAACACTATTTTCTGCTACTCTGCTTTGCCATTCTTGTATAAATTGATCCATTAGTCTTTGCTTCACTATACGTTTAAAGCTTTCGATGGTATGGATTTGGTTAGACCAAATATAAGATAATCCTAAACTATCTAATAACGAATGCACTTTCATAAGCCATGGGAGCTTATAATCGCTTGCATAATACAACTTAGAACATAGCTGAAACATTAGGTTAGAAATCTTAGGCGATTCAGAGTGAGAGGTACTGCACAAACCATACCAAAATCCTAACATCCTGCATTTTGCTTCAATTTCTATCGGATATCTTCCCACTTCCCCAAGCACCATGCATGTTGGGGTTGTAACTTTGACACCTAAGGTCACCTATTTGGATCCTGGACTTGCTGACGCACTGTGATACCAGTGAGAAAATGATATCCTGGACTTGCTGGCACATTGTTATACGAGTGCTGAAATAATGTCCTGGACACGATGACACACTGGGATACGACTGGTGAAATGATATCCTACACACGCTGACACATTGTGATACCAATGGTGAAGTGATAATCTGGACTCGATGACAGATT
>OY757541.1:46424225-46432476 GCA_963584105.1 Alviniconcha strummeri
CGTTTTTCTGTTAATATGCAGAATCCAGAACCTTTATACAACTTCTTGTGGCTTGTTCATCTAGCAGCTCCTTTACAGCTCGTGACATGTTCATAGCTTCCACAGGCAGCTTTTCCAGCATATCCCAAAGCGTTCCAGAAGAGCTGTCCTAAGCTACGTCAGCGTAGTCAAACTGTGGTGATATAATAGATTTGTACACATTTTCCAATGCTTTTCTACATAGCTTTCACTTAAAGGAACAAAAACATGAAATAAAAGGATCACTTTTCTAATGATCGGTTTTATATGTTTTGCCATTGAAAAATCAGTCCTAAGTGTTTTGACATTCTTTGTCTTCAAGAACAATATTTCCAGATGACAGCAGCGGGTAGGACTGGAAGGCTGTCTTTTTAAAATGTTAACAATTCAGTCTTCTTCTTCTTCTTCTTCTTCTTGTTCTTCTTCTTCTTCTTCTTCTTCTTTTCATTTTTTTTTTTTTTCAATTTTTTTTTCAATTTTTTTTCAATTTTTTTTCAATTTTTATTTCATTTTTTTTTTTTTCAAAAAAAAAAAATCATTAAAACTAACTTTCCATTGTTTCGCCGAGCTACAGAACGTTTTCAATCCAGAATTCAAGACAGCTGTTTGTCTGTTGGGATGTTTTTAGTGCGAATGACATACTCACGTCATTCACAAAAAGATCCCTGTGGTAATCCAGAAAGTATTGTTTTGTATTCAGATGGTTTCCCTTTAATAGCAAAAGCTTGTTTGCGATTTTGTAAGTAGTTTTCAACAATGTTGCTAAACTGCCTCTTATACCATTTTGCCACACTCGATCGAAGGCTTTGGAAATGTCGATAAAAAAAAGGAAAAAAGTTTGTGTGTTTATTCTTTGAAAAAATGATGCAGATAGGTCAGGGTATACTGATGATAGTTGATTAACTGTCGAGTCTTCTGGCATAAATCCCGACTGTTTAGACAACGGTTAAACAGGATGGTTATGGGTTCTGTAATAACGTCAACGGTAGCTATCAGTAATTGTTATAAATCGTGGAGTTATGAACAACAGTGTTGGTCTAGTGCTGTGCAGTGTGGCAGTATCTATCACTCGTATCATAATTTCGCCCCAACAGCCGAGGAAATATGGAGGGTTCCCTGCCACAAAGCCATATCTCGTTTCTTGCACGTTTTACAGGAGAGGCTTTTATCGGGGAGGCTATGGATCTGCTTTGCAGATTTCAAAGTGCGACGTGAAGCATTATTCTGATGTTCTGATGCCATTCCAGCCGATAGGACTGCGAAAAGGAGCTACGGCAGTCGATTCATGTGATAACACAGACACAGTTCACAATATGGAAGCAAGTTCTGCACTTGATGAATTGTATTGATAACAATGATTTAGTTCGTGGGGTTTAACATGGACACCTGATGAGGAAATGACCAGAAGTGACCGGAAGAATACTGGTGGTCTTTGATTTCTCCTTGTCTATGGTGCGGGTCCATGCATCAGGGTTTGTTAAGAAACAGAGCGAATGAGAAATAGCAATGCCGTGACATATCAGACATTGGGAGTGTCTGGTATAGTCGTCTTTCAATCACCATTAAAGCATCATGCCTTGCTGAAGGTGTTTTATGTGCATTAATTGCGAGTCGTGCTACAGGTGTACCATGTGTTTCGTGAAAGGTGTTTGATGTGTTATGCATCAAGTGGGTGATATTTTTTGTGAAAGGTGTTTGATGTGCTATGCATCAAATGGGTGATATGTTTTGAGAAAGGTGTTTGATGTGTTATGTTATGCATCAAGTGGGTGATATGTTTCGTGAAAGGTGTTTGATGTGTTATGAATCAAGTGGGTGACATGTTTTGTGAAAGGTATTTGATGTGTTTTGTGAGAGGTTTCTGGTGCGTTTGATGCGCTTTGTTAAAGATATCTGATGTTCTTTTGTAAAAGATGCTTGACAGCCCAATGTGGTGCTAAATATGTCATGTAAAAGGTGTTTGATGTCTTTTGCTAAATATATCATGTGAAAGGTGTTTGACGTCTTTTGCGGAATATGTCTGGTGAAAGGTGTTTGATGTCTTTTGCGATATATGTCTGGTGAAAGGTGTTTGATGCCTTTTGTGAAAGGTATTTGATGTGCTTTGTGAAAGTTTTTGAACGTGTCTTGTGGAACTACTTGACGTGTCTTGCAAAGAGCGTCCACGAGTGACCTTTGCGTTCCAGATCAGCAACACGGCTGCCGCCACCACACCGTTTCCGGCCCGCCAATCACGTTCTCTCCCCACCGCTCTCCGCTTCTCCCTGCTGACCGCATCCTCAGGGCGTGCCAAGGACGGCACTCTCTTAACTCCGCCAGCTCCGGCATCAGCTCTTCGTCTAGACACACCGAGGATTTAACATAGCTGTGAATAATTGATCGCCTATTCGGACACTTTAACCTCATCGCTCGGTAATTTGTTTAGAAATTAGATTTGTGGGCAAGCTTCCTTCAGACGTAATATGTGCTGCCGCGGCGTTTGTCTGTAAATAGCAGGGGCATGTGCTGACCCCTGAGCTGCTGTCAATAAACAACGGTATACCAGTTTCCTGTTTGGATGAATTTGTGTCGGGACGGGAAGGGTAGATATGATCGCCAAACGGTATACGTCACTGATGGAGACGCTTCAGATGAAACCACGGTTTACGTCACTGATGGAGACGCTGCAGATGAAACCACGGTTTACGTCACTGATGGAGACGCTGCAGATGAAACCACGGTTTCAGTCCGTTTCCCGCTTTCCCCTCTACAGTCCGTAAGGCGACGGGTCTTCTCAACTGACACTGACAACAAAACCATCAAAATCCCGTGCGGTATGCGTGCATGACACGCAGGCTAATCGCCTACCCATGAGCAGAGGCCGATGCCCTGGCAAAATTCGATATTAGTTTTATCATTGTCGTAGGAAATCAATCAGCGGCAGCGACTCCATGTTCCCAGGGAACGTAGCCAACACTGACTTCCCTCGAGGAGGTGCCGGCTACCGTTTGAGAGAATGAAGTAGCAGTTAAAGGCTGCTTTGTCCGTTTCCGTGTTCCTGTGAGTGAGAATGAAGTAGCAGTTAAAGGCTGCTTTGTCCGTTTCCGTGTTCCTGTGAGTGAGAGAATGAAATAGCAGTTAAAGGCTGCTTTGTCCGTTTCCGTGTTCCTGTGAGTGAGAGAATGAAGTAGCAGTTAAAGGCTGCTTTGTTCGTTTCCGTGTTCCTGTGAGTGAGAGAATGATGTAGTTGCTTTGTCTGTTTCCGTGTTCCTGTGGCCCGAACCATAGTCCTCGTGCTCTTTTTGTGTCCAAGCACTTTCCCGTCTAGTCTTCTTGTGTCGGCTGATCTGTGTTTGTTTTTCTCGTCTATACAACCTGTGGTAAAATGACGGACGCGCCAGACAGGCTGGCGGCAAAAGCGGGAGCCACGAGTATGATTATGGTCTGGCGACGTTTCGGGCGATATGCAAGCCGAGGATCCGGAGAATTTGCCTGCGGAAAGAAAGCCGAGGAGATCACAGCGCTGGTCTCGCCTTATAACTAGAGGCACCAGCAGCGATCTTTCTTTAACGACTGGTTCTGAAACTGATGTGAAAACACTGGAAGTGTCACAGGGTGCTGTTGAGTGTATACATAGCACTTGTCTATTGTACTGAATTGTATAATTTTACTTCATCTTTGGTTTTCTGCTATTATCATTATAATTGGGGACTCCCCACCCCTCTAAAAAAAAAAAGTCCCAAACAAAACAGACCACCGGCAAGTCATAAGAAAAAGAATCACAACAGAAAAAAGGTTCCAACTGTACGATGAGTGCCGTTCTAATAAAAACAAGACGAACCAACTATTTACATGTTAGGCATCCCTGCCAAAAATGTGCCCATTAATCAGTCTTGCTAATGCAAAAGTAATCCCCCCCAAAAGGTTAACCTCCATTGAGCTTTAGACTCAAGGACAAGTCTGCGTGACTAGGCTGAGCGCATATGGGTTTTTTCAGCGTACAGATACTATCTGAACTGAACTGACGGACGAGATGTGTAGCTGCCGCCGCCACTGGGTCCAGGTCTGACTGGTGAAAGCCAGCAAGCCATCACAAGCCGGCAATGAAATCACTGTTTCTCGTGTCTCCCGGTCTGGACTAGTGAGATCGTGCTGGTAAGACAGAGAAATGGGGCTGATAAATCACTCGCTAGACCCCTGCTATACAATACGCCAAAGCCGTCTGGTGCTCCCCGATGAACCCCCACCCCCCACAATCAACCAACCGACAGACTGACACACGCACGATACTGTCAGACGATCCATGCAGACAGTGACTGCCTCCAGTGTTTTTGTTTCTGCCACAGGTTACAGCACTATCGTTTGCATTGTTTCCATACATAATATGTGTGTACCAGACACCTCTAAGCGCATCGTCAAACCTTTCCGGAATACATTTGAAATACTTAAAGAAGCTCGATCCGATCATGGCACACTGGCCTGAATTGCGACAAAACTACACGTATATGGCATCATCTAGAGTGAACGGATCGGATATTTATGTGCGTGCTTCGTCAGCAGCGATGGACCATTCCCAAGGAGTGGCCGTGAGATGAGGCCACTACGGTGACCCAGATCGAAAGCGAGGCCCAGCAGTTGAGGCCATGGTGCACACGACAAGCCTCGCTTTCGATCTCGGGCCCCGCCGTGACCTAGCCCATTAAGATGGCTGATGGGAGAACTGGCAAGTCCTGTAGAGAACCAGGGGTGCTGCATTTGGTTGACAATAGTCTCCACAGAGCCATGCAGACTGCCAGGCAAACGTATAAGAGAGCTGAAATCGGAGCAGCACAGTGGAACCTCTATTCACAGACAGATAATTGATTTGTTCGTGTTCTCTTTAAAGAATATCCTAAACTATTTTTTCCTTTATATATATAAAGGAAAAAATAGTTTAGATATATAGTTAAAGTGGTCTTTAAAGAGGGCACGTCCTCAGACATTAATGCCCAAGAAAACATGACGGGAACATTTTCGCAGCAAGTAGTCTAAAGGTGGGGTGTGGGTTGGTGGGTGGGGGAGAGGGTGGGGAGGGTGCTCTCATCACGGTGATCTTTCGTCGGTCGTTATCTTATAAATAAAGACGAGTCTCTGTCTGCAGGCTGTCTACAGTGTCAACGTCTTGAATGACCTGACGCCCGACCCGCTGAACCTGTGGAGAAGAAGCTTTGTGTGAAGATTGCTTGGCACACGACGGTCCTTTGTACCTACGGTATGGGTAACCCCTCTTTCGCTAACTTACTCAATAAACGCTAAAGATTATTTAAACTAACGAGTCTGTCTGTGAAGTAAAGGGAGGGTGATACGTTTGTCAGGTAGCTGTGTGGTGTAGTGGGTAACACTGACTCCGTAACCTCACAGGTGTTCAAATTTCGGTGTAACCTGAATATCCTACCCCCCCACCCCCCACCCCCAACTCCAAGCACTGGTTTACGACATCCTTCCTTCAACCACTGCCGTATTTAGTTACGCCATAGGGTCCAGAAAACTGTCAGCTAATGAGCAGTTTTTTGTTGGTGCTCAAACAGCAGTAATTTTGTTACAAACAACTCAAATTATATCACACGTTTGTTTTATAACTGACCATGTTGCTTACGCCATTTTTTTTATTATTTTTTTTTCCTTCACCAACATCATCGAAAATGTACACCTTATATGTGTAATTATAATTATAATTATTTTGTCTCTGTGTCAACTCTACGTCATAGAAAACAGCTTCAGCGCTTCCATGCCTGTGGAAGTCTTGGCCGTAGCAGGAACGCTGCTAGTGTTGAAATAAACTCGAGTCTTTGTGGTGAGAGTGAACAGGAACATTTATCACGGGATACTCACTCAACAGGCCCGCGTGGAAACATTGAGCAAGTCTCAGCCAACAGGGCTAAAGACGAATGAACGTTAGGTTTGAGACAACAGCGCTAGAGTCGAATTCACGTTAGGTCTCACACAACAGGGGTATAGACGAATTAATGTTAGGCCTCAGACAACAGGGGCAGAGACGAATTAACGTTAGGTCTCAGACAACAGGGGTAGAGATGAAAGAGCGTTAGGTTTCAGCTAACATGGGTAGAGACGAATTAACGTTAGGTTTAAGCTAACATGGGTAGAAACGAATTAACGTTAGGTTTCAGCCAACAAGGGTAGAGATGAATAAACGTTAGAGGTCTCAGACAACAGTTGCAGACACGAATGAACGTTAGATGTCTCAGAAAACAAGGGTAAAGATGAATGAAAGTTAGGTCTCCAACATCAAGGGTGGAAATGAATGCAAGGTCTCAGCCAACAAGGGTAGAGACGAATGAACGTTAGATCGGTCTTGCTTCCTCTCTGGCGTGTGCACGTGCGATACGTTTGCTGACGTAGGCCTACAGCCAGAATAGAACCCCTCCCGACACGTCTGCTCCCGTTCATCCCGAGCAGCGGGAATAGCCATTCGTCAGGCTCTCCAAAGGAACACTTGAAAGAGCAGATTGATTTCCACATTATGCAGGATGAGCAGAGCTCCACTGGCAACCAGCTCAGTGAATGGGATGTTTACACACGGCGAGCTGCCCGTCAAGGCACGGAATACCTGTCGGCGGGCGTTAGACGCCTCCTTCATCCACCGGTTCTTCAATAATAATAATAATGAGAAGAAGAATGTACATTTATCATGCGCTCATCAACGTCCTGAGTCCTCACATGCTGCATATTAACCTAAATATGATATTCTATACACACGTAGAGCACACTTCCACCCGACCAACCCGCACAAAACACCCTCAGTGATGTCAAGTGGACCTTGGAGTGACCAACAGCTTGTCCCAGTGTAACCAGACGAATCAGGAAAGGCTTCACTCGCATTCGCTATTGTCAGATGTTTCACTGGTGTCAGGTGCTTCACTGGTGTCAGGTGTTTCACTGGTGTCAGGTGTTTCACTGATGACAGGTGTTTCACTGGTGACAGGTGTTTCACTGCAAAACTCACTTCAGATTTCCTCCATGCTGTTTGCTGATCTAGAAGAACACGCTCGCGCGAGTGTGTGTGTGTGTGTATGTGTGTGTGTGTGTGCGTGCGTGCGTGCGTGCGTGCGTGCGTGTGTGTGTGTGTGTGTGTGTGGTAGGGGATGCAGACGTGTTTGCGTGAATGTGTGTGGGGTGTGTGTGTGTGTGGGGGGGGGGGCACGTGTGTGTATACGGGGAGGGGGGGGCACGTGTGTGTATACGGGGAGGGGGGGGGGCACGTGTGTGTATACGTGGAGGGGGGGGGGCACGTGTGTGTATACGGGGAGGGGGGGGCACGTGTGTGTATACGGGGAGGGGGGGGGCACGTGTGAGTATACGGGGAGGGGGGCGGGGCACGTGTGTGTATACGGGGAGGGGTGGGGGCACGTGTGTGTATACGGGGAGGGGGGGCACGTGTGTGTATACGGGGAGGGGGGGCACGTGTGTGTATACGGGGGGGGGGGGGGCACGTGTGTGTATACGGGGAGGGGGGGGGCACGTGTGTGTATACGGGGAGGGAGGGGGCACGTGTGTGTATACGGGGAGGGGGGGCACGTGTGTGTATACGGGGAGGGGGGGGGCACGTGTGTGTATACGGGGAGGGGGGGCATGTGTGTATAAGGGGTAGGAGGGGGGGCACGTGTGTGTATACGGGGAGGGGGGGGCACGTGTGTGTATACGGGGAGGGGGGGGGCACGTGTGTATACGGGGAGGGAGGCGGGGCACGTGTGGGTATACGGGTATGGGGGGGGGGGGCACGTGTGTGTATACGGGGAAGGGGTGGGGCACGTGTGTGTGTATACGTGGAGGGGGGGGCACGTGTGTGTATACGGGGAGGGGGGGTAGATCCAGAACGGGCACTCAAAACTTCACAGGTGTTTTCCCCCACAATTTATTGTCCCATTTGAAATTTGTCCCATGGGAAATTTCCGATCGCTTTTACTCAGGGAAAGCTGGCTGAGACAGGGTCTCGCTACTTAGCTTTATATCAGTTCTTTGCTATGGTGACATCTCCGTGTGGTTTTGTCAGTGTGTTCTTTTCCTGCTACTGTGCGGTCTTTAATTCTGAGAGAGAAAAAACAGGACAACGACACGTACTTTATGAGACGTTGTGAATTACCCTTTGCTCGTATATCATCACTTTAAAAGATTGTTTTGCGTCAGTCTAATTCCAAAACATTTAGTGCATGGCTTTTGTTTATTTGTTTGTTTGTTTCTTTTCTCCTTCTTTTTT
>OY757541.1:46432676-46454691 GCA_963584105.1 Alviniconcha strummeri
TATGCATATAGACAGATGGACAGATAGATTCATACACATATACATCATGCATGCATATAGATAGACAGACAGATTCATACACATATACATCATGCATGGATATAGATAAATGGACAGATACATACATATATACACCACACATGCATATAGATAGGTATACAGATAGACACATACATAGATATACACCATACATGCATATAGATAGTTGGACGGATAATTGACCGATATATAGATGGATAGATGAATACATAAATAGACATGATATATAGATAGATAAGAAAACAGAGAGATAGGCAGACAAACTCACTGAATACTATGCACTGAACATCTAGAAACTAAACAGAATGTTGACAAGAGAACCCATGAGCAGTGTGTACCCTCACCAGTGAACCGCTGTGATGGTATCCGCCTCCTGGCTGCTACAGAGCAATGACTTGTCCTTCCTCCGCTTCTCTCCAACGGACACAAGGGTTCACAAAGCTAATCCACTGAGCAACTTCACTCCCTCTGTCACCATCGAGCAACTGCGCTGTTCCAGTCACCATCGAGCAACTGCGCTGTTCCAGTCACCATCGAGCAACTGTTGTTCCAGTCACCACCGAACAAGTGCTGTTCCAGTCACCACCGAACAACTAGGCTGCCCAAGTCACGATCGAGCAACTGTACTGTCCATATCAAGATCGAGTCAATATGCTGTCAATATTAAGATCGAGCGATTGTCGTTTCCCAATCACGACGGAGTGGTTGTGGTGTTCCAGTCCTGATCGAGCAGTTGTTCTTTCCACCTCACGATCAGGCGGATGTGCTGTCCCTGTCACAAACGACTAACGCGCTTGTGAAGTAGTTAAAAACGAACAACTACAGTATACGTGTAGTCCCGATCAACTTGACAGACCGTGAAGCACGTCACGCGATCAACAGCACCTTTCCAGCCACAAGCGACGAAGCGTTCGGTCCAAGGCAGGGTTATCTGAGCGGCGGGACTGAAACAAGTCGGGAGAGCGAGAGTCGCCTACTGCCCCTGTCACAGTGGAGATGAAATCATCCAATGGAAGACAAAGAAATCTCCTAAAACCAATCATCGACGTTTTCGATCGCTTTCCCGAGCACAGCGAAGTTCTAGCCTATACAAACGATCTATTTTATATACATATATTTGGGAGGGGGGGGGGGGGCTTTTGGTTTGGATATTTATTTAGTTATTTATTGGTTATTCTTTGTTACTAGTCAGCAGGCTTTAGCAAAAACAAGAACAAATTGACAAGTTCTGTCGAGGCTGGCGAAAATGAAGTGTCGAAGCTAAAAGATATTTAATTATTAACTTCGCGGAATTCTTTGTTGTCAGGCGAGGTAGATCGATTTTGTCACAGAGGACACACCGTTTCGCTCCACAAACGACTCCAACACAAGCCAGGCAGCGGGTTTGTATGGGAACCTGTTATTGGATGAACTAGGCGGGCCTCTCACAATTGATTATTTCATGTATGACAGGGTACTTTTCACAATCACTTTACGTGCTGCTTTCATTTGCTCCCTTTCACCTTACACACAATCCATTAGCTTCTGTAAGTACATGGCGTCTTCACACACACACACACACACACACACACACACACACACACACACACACACACACACCACACACACACACACACACACACACCACACCACACCACACACACACACACACACACACACACACACACACACACACACACACACACACACACACTCACACACACACACACACACACACACACACACACACACTCACACACACACACACACACACACACACACACACACACACACACACACGCACAGGTCGTGTGATTTTCCCTTACCTTTTATTTTATCTAATAACCTAGCTACTTCAGTACTTGTTTATCGGTGCGTGTTCGGGAGGGGTTTTGTTTTTTGTTTGTTCGACTGTGAACGGTGTAGTATTGCCTACTGACCTACTGATCTACTGAAGAGACCGACTGCCCTGCTGACCCAGCCGCTTAACAAGTCCTCACTACCGTTTGGATCTCAAACAGTTTCCACTGTGTCCCACCCTACCCAATGCTGCCGTGGACCGCCGCCAGAACAACACAATGTTAAGGCAGTGTCCGTCCAGCATTGCGCAGCGACCACAGCACCACGCAATTTCTGTCGCAACTGCTATGCAGAACAGAGTCACAAAGACAATGTCCGTAGCCTCGCCGTTGGGAAACAACTGAAGCAGAAGAAGTCCAACTCTCTCTCTCTCTCTCTCTCTCTCTCTCTCTCTCTCTCTCTCTCTCTCTCTCTCTCTCTCTCTCTCTAGCCCAGCACCACCTCCCTCCTCTTGATCTCTTCTGGGCTAGCTTCTTCCTGAGAGTCCAGCTCACCTCCCTCTTCTTGATTTCACCTGGACTCTGTGAGTGAATGAATCAAAGTGAAACTTACCTATAACAGCATCGTGTTGGCTAAATACCTTGAGATTGCAGCTCGCACCTAGAGGTTATGTTTTCAACCGAATTCCCGTTTACTGGACAGAGCATTGAGGCTCATCCTTTGTTTAATTGGAGGCATCCCACTGGGTCTATTCCACTCGACCTACAAAAGGCGGCCCAAGGTATTTCTCCCTGTCGACCTACTGACGAGTATTAACATTGTTACAGTAACTTCAGCATAACCAAACAATTGACTCTTGAGGAGGAAGTGGCGGCCTATTTGAAACTGTCGTAATAAGTTATCGACTCTGTCTAATCTAAACATTGCACGTCATGCTTCATCGACCCGTGGAAAATCGAGACTTGAAACCAGCTCAGAAACAGACTGAGATTTGAGGCCAACAAGATATCGAGATTTGAGACCAAACCATTGAAAACAAATAATGACAATCGCTTTTCTAAAGCGCTATACCACAGTATCATCACGTGCAATGCTCTTTACGAATATTACTAAATATAACTCGAACTCGAAAACTTTATTTTACAAGGATTGTAGTTTAGGTTCAGTCAAAAACCTGTCTAATAACTAGTCCTTGCTAAGCTACTGATAAGTAGATATCAAATTACAGGCATTATTTATATATATATATAGGCATGATTGGGTGAGTGAAAGGTTATACACGAGAATGTCCACACAAACATAGCATGTTCACAGCGCCAGATGAACACATTCCATACATCATTCAGTTACATAATGAGCATACAACCAGCAAATAAAGCAGCAGAACATCTGATCAGTTCATAATTATGACTAGAAAACAGAAGCAGTCAATGCTTATCTTATAAAGAACAGTAAAGGAGAGGGAGAGAAAATAAAGGCGGGGGGGGGGGGGGGTGAAGGGGAGAACTCTCACAAGCAGTCGGAAGGACTGGGTGGAGTTTTATGGGTGTATAAAATAGGTCTCAAATGACTAGTCATTGAATGGCAATCACTCGAAAATCTCAGTCTCTCTGTGTATCTGAGAGAGACAGAGAACTCGAACTCGAGCTCTAAACTTTATTTGACAAGGATTGTAGTTTAGGTTCAGTCAAAACCCCGTCTAACAACTAGTCCTTGCGAAGTTACTGATGAGTAAATATAAAATTACAGGCATCATTTGTAAGACATAACGTGAGACAGGTACACAAGAAAAGATTGACGGTAATACAATTCACATGAAAGGCAAGACAGCAATGGACAAATCATCTACCCAGCTATGCCGGCACAGCTTAACCTGCCGTGTTCTTGCTGTCCTGTGAACATCGATCTCGCCCAGACAAGTCGCTGCGCTCACCACCACTACAGTAGGTGACGCTGACGTGACATTTGTTCGTGCCACCATCTGTTTCACTGGTGGCGCCAGTCAGGGAGGGCCGAGCCAAGCTTTTCTTTCTGAACTCTGGGACAGCGATGAACCCCGTGGACCATGAGAGTTAACCCTTCAAGCACTGGCATTGGAATCGCTTCATTAGCCTTTCAGGCAAGGCGTCAACACAGCGACGGTCGTCGCCTTCATGTCGCTGTTGTTCAGTGAACGCCTTCCACTTCACTCGCTTTGACTTAGACAGAAGTCCTCTACCGATCCGTAATGGATCCTCTACTATTTCTCTGAAAGTGCATCCTTTATTCCTTCATTACTAATTGTAGCCCCCCCCCCCCCCCCCTCCCTCCGCGCCCCTTTGTGTTTTTGTTAATGTATACAGTTTGATCGGTGTGTGTGTGTGTGTGTGTGTGTGTGTGTGTGTGTGTGTGTGTGTGTGTGTGTGTGCGTGTGTGCGTGCGTGTGTGCGTGCATGCGTGCGTGCGTGTGTGTGAGTGTGTGTGTGTGTGTGTGTGTGTGTGTGTGTGTGTGCGTGTGTGTGTGTTGGAAAGGAGCCTGGCGACAGATAAACTGCTGTCAATTTCCCAGACTAATGTTCAGACGTTGTGGAGAGCTTGGCTCGTGGCAGACAAGGTGTCAGCTTATCCTGTTTGCTGCGCCGTTCAGTTGCTTAAATTTTAGTTTGAATCTCTCCCTCTCTCTCTCTCTCTCTCTCTCTCTCTCTCTCTCTCTCTCTCTCTCTCTCTCTCTCTCTCTCTCTTTCTTTTTTTCTTTTCTTATATAGTTAATTTTCGTTATGTTCAGGAATTGTGTTTGCTTATGACTATTTAGTTTATTGTAAGCAATATTGCTGTAAGTCGCACAAAAACTGGAATAAAACATGAAGGAAAAAAAGCGTCAGCTTATTAGCCACTACTGTGGAGGTGAAACAAGATCGCTGTGTAACAGAACCAAGCCGCACGGCTACAAAGGCTCACTGTGCCAGGCTCTGGGTCCGTATCCTTCAAACGGGGATGGTGCCTTCGTTTCAGCAAGACTAAAAGTGAGCTGTCCACATGATTCGCAAATGTATGTAAGTGTCATCTGCTATTGGGCATTATCAGTATGCTGAAGCTGATAGTATTAATCGGATGAAAGCTTTCTGGTGCTGGTGGGCTTTTGGATTTTAAGGGACAGAGAGAGAGACAGAGACAGACAGACAGACAGACAAACAGAGACAACAGACACAGGGACACAGAGAGCGAGAAATAGAGATAGAGGGAGGCAGAAGAAGAAGAGGGAGGGGAAACAAAGAAACGGAGAGAGAGAGTGACAGAGAGACAGAGACTGACAGAGAGACAGAGACTGACAGGAAGAGAGACTGACAGAGAGACAGAGACTGACAGGAAGAGAGACTGACAGAGAGACAGAGACTGACAGGAAGAGAGAGTTCATGAAACTCATTGCCACTACATCAAGAGCTGTACGAAAGGCAACCTGATTAGATTGTGAGGAAAACATGGTCACACTTCGGGTTTTTCAGAAAGATGTAGCAAGTCACAAACCCTGGCCGCAGACGAAGCCTGCAGAGATACTGCTCAGTGGAGACCTATAGGAGAGAACCTGTGACTGTCATTAGAGGTCTTCAGTCTTGTGTCCGCCGAAACCCGCCACAGGGTAAGAGTCCTTCCCGTGTGCTACCGCCGCCAGCAGCCACAGCAACAAGGCGTCATAACCAGGAAACCGGAACTGCTGCGGTTGCAGCCTTGGAAGCCTTTCCGCTTTACTCGCAATGGTACACGATTTTCCTGAAGGCATTACTAAAGTGGTAAATACTGTGTGAGGGAGATAGGGGGACGGGCAGAGAGAACTCAAAAACTGTATCTCGCAAGCCAGATTGTAGTTTAGGTTCATTTAGACCTATTTAACTAGTCCTTGCTAAACTACCGATTAAGAGCGTGGAAAGGGGGACAATACAACACTGATTGCTATTTTTCTCTGGAGAGAGAGACAGACAGACAGAGACACAGAGAGAGAGCGAGAAACAGAGGAACAAACAGACGGAGACTCTATCCGGATCATCCTCGCCCCCCCCCCCCCCCCTCTTAAATTAAGGGGCAGTCCTCTCATAACCCGCAAAGTACAAGAGACCAAGGGCTTTATTATTGATCCCAGCCTAAAGAGTCCAGTTCGTTCGTAACCCTGCTTGCAGCAGGCTATCAACGCTCCCTCACTCACTCTCGGCCAGTCAAGCTGCCTTTTCTGCTCCTTCTCTTCTTTCGTTCCGGCCACTTGCTAATGCCTCTGTGCTTCCAGCGTGGTCAGCGTCAACTGAATGGTCAAACATCACCGCGGACCAGAGTGGCCGGTGTCCACAGCACGGTGCCAGCGTGTTGACAGGCAGTGTCAGAACGCCCACCATTAAGATGAGGCAGCAAATGGGAACCACTTGGACGCCATTTGCATCCTGCTGGCAAAGGCCTAGGGACACCGCTAGGGAAGGAGGGGGGTTGTTTGCAAAGGTTGTGTCAGGGAGGGAGGGATAGAGATAGACGGAAATACATACTGAGAGACGGGGGGAGGGGGGGGGGGATATGCGAGACAGGGAGGTGGGGAAGAGCAAAAATGGAGACAGAGGGAGATGGAAAATGTAGAAGAGAGTGAGGGGCGGGGAAGGGGGGGGGAAGGAGAGAGATGGTGAGCTGCAGTAGAGTTACACACGTGCTCTTACGAACGTCTAGTCCCCCGGCTGGAGCTGGAAAGGGATATCACTGGAGGTCCCCTGTTACTGTGGCTCACCAAATTATGCCCCTAAACGCCACAGGTCAGATCACACAGTCATACGCTTGGGCCACAGACCAGACCATGCACCGCATTATCGGCACTGTGTCACAGCTGTGCACGTTTTTAACAAAGTAAGAAAGATACAGTGATGGAGAAAAATCACTGCAGAAAAGAAAAAGAAAAAAAAGAAGACAAACTGGTCCCTCCCTCCATCCCTGCCTCCTCCCCGCCCCGTCCCTACAGGGGAGGTTCTCTCACAGAGCTCTTCTTGTTGATAGGGCCTATGCAATTCAAGAGATCGAAAGGGGACGGCTGTAATCGCAACTCCATCCACAAGTGGAAAGTTCTGCGCATTTTGTTAGATTCTGGAAGCCGTCCAGGCCACGCCGTGCTCGCTTCGTTTACAAAGGAGATATCCCATTTCGCTGTAATCCAATCACCGTCACACAGTCTTCGTTTACCGTCTGAGGCGCGCGCTCCGTTCCACTCGTTGGGGATCTCCAAAAAAGTGTTCTGAGAAGAAAATCAAATACTTCAGGACTCCTGGTAGCTTAAATCTGGGAACTTAGAAACCTCCGCCCCAGATCTGTCAGCGGCTGGCGGAGGCTGCGCGAAAGGGTAACAAGATAAATGTGAGCACAGATCATTTCATTCTCATTGATTATGTAAATACAGGCAAGTTGTTGAACACACGTCTCGTATTTGGGTCGATTTGGGTAAATGGTTTATTTTCGAAGGGAGAGAAGTGACCAAGTCTGAGCGAAGCTGGCTGAGGACAAATCGCTTTAGTTCCACAAGGTGTCGCCACTTGATAGATTCCAGACTTCGGAAGCACAGTGAATATATGCCCAGGCAATAAATTAGTGAAGGGAAGGCTTTGTGGGACACTGTTGTTCTAGGTCAAACAATGACGCACGCGCCGTCAGGACCGACCGGTAAGTTATTCAACTAATGAAAAAAAAAAAATGAATAAACAAATAAGAAAACAGACAAGTAAACTGGGAGGAGGGCACGCGTTCCATAGCAAGGGAACACAAGGTCGATCGACTCTATGATTTACGCTGTTTGTAGCACGCATTGACGGAACGAACCCTCTAAGTCCTTAACTTCTACAGAAACCATAAGGCTTATTAGGGACGGGGAGATGTGGGGGGGGGGGGGAGGGGGTATGGATGTGGGGGAAGAGGGAGATTATATACCTATTGCTACACTGTCATCACCAAAATGATTCCTGCATTAAGATGGGTAGCGATGAGAGCCATTTTAATATTTCAGTCGGAACTGACGGAGAAAGTCACAAGACTGTCCACAAACCACAACCTTTCTGAAGAGAAAGGAGAGCCAAAGCGGTATCGAACCTAGGTCCTTCCGCTTACCAGCCTAACGCCTTACCGCTAGGCCAATCCGGCCCAGAAACCTCTCAAAACCTGTGATTTTATATCAGTCTGAGAGAAGGAATTTTCTGGCTCGCCCGCACAGACACCGTAAAGGGCCATCACTCACCTGTTGCATTCCGCGCTGTCTTTCAGGCTCGGCCAGGAGTGGTATGCACTGAGACCTGAAAGGGACTAGGCTCTAAATGGGGTATATATCCATACCAAAACAACGTTCTTCATCTTAGGCTTTTATTTTGATATCATCTCCCCTTTGGAGAACCCGTATCTTTTTGATCAAACGGTTTCTTTAATCTTCCTTTTACCTTCGCACGCAGCTCGCGGATGGCGGAGTCGGAAACGGCGCGATGGCAAGAAAAAAGATAAAAGCGTGCCACAACAATGAACTAGGAAAACGGCCAGTCAATAATGTAACGAAACGAAAGTGACTGATTACCTGGATTTAAAAATAATAATAATAAACATACCTGGATTTAAAAATAATAATGATAAACATGACCTTGTAATCACCAGGAATACCCCACATCATGGTCAAACAGGCAAAAGGCAGTCCTGATGTGTCACTGTCACTGCTGCATGTTTTCACACAAACATGATGTACTGCATGCACTGCCAACACAAAGCACCACACAAGCCATCTCCCATTGTTCTAACACAAACCATATACTATTGTGCGTCTTTCTTCTTCTTCTTTTTTTAAGTCTTCTGTAATGGAGAAAATACACTATAATTTAATTACCGTGACTGAGATTGAAAAAAAAAATGACGGAAAGACATATACTCACACATACCTCTGTCTGTCTGTCTGTCTGTCTGTCTGTCTGTCTGTCTGTCTGTCTGTCTCCCCCCTCTCTCTCTCTCTCTCTCTCTCTCTCTCTCTCTCTCTCTCTCTCTCTCTCTCTCTCTCTCTCTCTCTCTCATACACCTACTCGTCGATCAGCGAACGCAGTCTGTCGGGTCCTGATGTTTACAATATTTCATTAGACAGCTATGGAGAAAAAGTGGGTTAAATCGAAATGTAGGAACCCGCAAGAGTAAAATGAATCAAGATTAATCCATTGACATGTCTGCCCCAAGCAGATGAGGTACATGAAGAAATAGCTTAAACATGCTCCAAATCCAGATTTGGTACACGAGGCATAGCTTATACATTTTCCTAAATGCAGATCTGGGTACACGAGGGAATAGCCAATACATTTTCCCAAATACAGATCTGGGTAACGACTGAATAGCTTACACTTGTTCCCCGACATTGCCAGGTCAAGGATGAGGAGATGCTCGCCTTTCTGTCGGAAAGAACCATTTCAAACGGAAAGTTTGCCAGACAGGAGGCGATGTCAGCACCTACCAATTTCGCTTCACGCTGGCAGAATACACACACAGCTTACCAGCCGTCTCAAACAGTCAGTACAACCTGCACAGAGCTTGTGTTCAGGCTTTGATCAGCACACCGGTTTTCAGCTCAGCCGTCGCATTGTGTGTATTATTTTCACTGAAACGAACCACTTTTCCTCCGCAATATCACGGCCTATACCTGGCAGAAACATAAAAGAATGTCTAACTGACATTAAACTACAAACAGCATCTGTACCCTTGTCGATCAATTGATCAATTAACCAGTCAATGAATCAATGAACCCTTGTCGATCGATTGATCAATTGACCAGTCAGTGAATCAATGTACCCTTGTCGATCGTTTGATCAATTAACCAGCCAATGAATCAATCAGTCAGTCAGTCAATTAATTTTCAGTCAATAAATTAAACCAAATAAACAACCACTTAGTCGACAAATCAACAACCAGCTAACCGTTTGCTTTGCACTAATGAACCATCCAGTCTAGTAATGCCTGGTGAACTGAAAACATTGGCCTAAAGGTAAATGTTTCCTTTTTTATCCCGTTAAAACTATCTCACACAAATGAACATGATCGACGCTTCAACAAGGACAAATGGCTTTACAGTATCGGCTTTAAAATTATGACACAAACAATGAACTATGAAAACAAGCAGTCAAATGAAACCAAAGCGATTGCTTGCCTGGAATATGAACTTGTAATCACCCGGAATAGCACCACATCAAGTCCAGACAACGAAAGGCAGTTCCGATGTGTCACTCTGTCACGGGTACGTGGTTTTACACAAACATGATGTTCTGCAGGCACTGCCCACACATACCACCTCCCATTGCACTGCCAACACTTTTCACACATACCACCTCCCATTGCTCTGCCAACACTTTTCACACATACCACCTCCCATTCTTCTATCAACACTTTTCACACATACCACCTCCCATTGCTCTGCCAACACTTTTCACACATACCACCTCCCATTGCTCTGCCAGCACTTTTCACACATACAACCTCCCATTGCTCTGCCAGCACTTTTCACACATACAACCTCCCATTCTTCTATCAACACTTTTCACACATACCATCTCCCATTGCTCTGCCAGCGCTGTCCACACAAACTATCTGCCATTGCTCTACCAGTACTCTCTACATTAACCATCTCCCATTGTTCTGCCAGCGCTGTCCATACAATATGGCCACGTAAAAGGCAAATGTCTAAGGTCTCTTCCAGCACGGACTACATAATAATATAGTAAGGCAAAATGAATTGGGGAATTGGTCTGCCAACACCGATCATGCAACAGAACCACGTGCGTCGAATTACCCTTGCAGCAGCACTGACTGCATAATCTAGTTACGCCCAAATCAACTCTCAGTGTGCTATCTTATCAAAGACCAAGCAACAAAGGCACCTCAAAAATGAACAGCGATAAATTGCTCTGTCAAAATGGGTTCGCATAAAAGCAATGACAAAGGAGAGAAATGTGGATGTGTTCTCCCAGTAGCCTCCCGGCCATGAAGTAGAGCCACGCCGAAATTAACAAGTATTGAACTGCTCTTCAAACAAAAGTCACGCAACTGCCATTGCTACATTAAAAAAAAAAAAAAAAAAAAGAACCAACCGGGAACGTGGATTTGTTCTCCCGACTCTGATGACGAAGTAGACCCACGTCAAAAACGAAGACGTATCGAACCTCTCTCCCATCCGTAGTAAGGCAAGAGAGCCACGTCAAAAACGAAGACGTATCGAACCTCTGTCCCAACTGTAGCAAGGCAAGAGCGCCATGTCAGAAAACTAGAGGTGCAGAAGTGTTGGCCATGCGATCCGCAGCCGGGGCGGGTGGGGGGGGGGGGGGGGGGGGGCGGCCCAGACAAGGGGGAGTCAGGGGGAGAGGGAGAGTGATGAAGGGAAGATGGTAAGATCAGGTCCCCGTGCCGATGCAACGTGCAATTGGACAAGGCCTCGCCAGCGCTGGGGCCGTTCTTCTTTGTCCACACAACCGTCCCGGACATGGCCCAATTCTCTCGGGACTGAGACGCTGGCACACTGGGAAATGCATGGTGCGTTTGTGTGTGTGTGTGTGTGTGTGTGTGTGTGTGTGTGTGTGTGTGTGTGTGTGTGTGTGTGTGTGTGTGTGTGTGTGTGTGCTTGAATAACCGGTAAACCACTTGGCGATTTGGGGCTGGAGTGCGGAGCACACTCACATACTGGATACATCTCATGGCGACAGGACGGGGCCGCTGCTGATCCTGCCAGGCTGGAACTGTGAAGCTGTTGGCCCGTGAAAGTATCTCTCACTCACTGCACTTTGCTTTTTCCTTACAGTTCAGTTTAAATCGCATCAGTCCTTCCAAGAATAGACTGAATCGACAAGGGGAAAGCTCTCGAGACAGTTTCCAAATAAATGACTGCTTGATGAGTTCAGCGTTTGACGGGTCTCCTTTTTTACATGAAAGCGTAGATGCGTAGAGAATAAAGGAATTAAGCTCGCTGAAGCTGGTGATCAAGGGGTTTATATACTCAAGCCGAATACCTCGTGCTTGGCTGTATAGTTAGAACGCAGAAAAGTGATATGTGGTCGCAAAACATGTTCTATACTACGTTAAGAGTAATTTGCTCAAGCATACCATGAACACTTTGAAGCATATGGAGCCATTGTGCTTGAGGAAATATGTATCAATAAAACTTTGTTTTAAATTTTAAAAAAAGAGTATAAATTCATGAACGCTTTCACTGTTCTTACTGGTTTACTGACTCTGTGTGTGTGTGTGTGTGTGTGTGTGTGTGTGTGCGTGCGTGCGTGCGTGCGTGCGTGCGTGCGTGCGTGCGTGCGTGCGTGCGTGCGTGCATGCGTGCGTGCGTGCGTGCGTGCGTGCGTGCGTGTGTGTGTGTGGGTGGGTGGGTGTGTGGGTGTGTGTGGGGGTGTGTGGCATGCACTGAATCTTGAAAACATGTACATTTAAGGACTGTGTAAGCGCTTTGCTCCTGTGCGTGTTAGGTGCTTCACGTGCCCATTATTATCAGTATTTGTTTGTTTGTTTGAAAGTGGACACAACCATCACAGTCTCGCTGGCCACACAGCCGGTCAGGTCCTTGCACTGGCTGGGGAACTTGCTCGTCGATTCACCAACTATCACTAAAAGTTCGCCAGCGGGTCTCGAAAGATCGCAAGTGTTGTGGAACTTGAGACGCTGCGTGCAGTCTCAGTGCCAAGGACATTACACCATCGATCGCCTGGAGGAGAGAGGCGTCGAATAACGAAGCGCTGGGCGAGCTTCTGTCAAGGACGAGATAGAGTCACCGAGAGTCATCCGAGCAGTGACACGCTCTGATAGGCAGCGCTGGGGAACATTCTGACAGCAAGAGTGCAGCGCATGCGGACTTTCCCGAGAGCCTATAGATACCATATACCATCCTGAACTGAACGGAACGGAACTGAATTGAACCTAAATAACCTATCGATTTAGGCCACCGGAGAATGTGCAGTCAAGCTGCAAGTGCGATTCACGAAAGACTGATCTCACCGGGCGTTTGCGAGTGCAAATTGCAAGGAAATGGCAATGATCAATATTACGTTGTAAAATGGTGAAAACGATGTCCCCTGAAATGACTGGGGTTTCATACATTGGGGCTGAACAGAGAATACCCACTGAGATAAGCGTAGACCCATTGAGGACAGATAATATCCGCTGAGAAGGGCGAAGATCCATTGAGGACAGATAATATCAACTGAGAGGGGCGAAGACCCATTGAGGACAGAGAATATCCATTGAGAAGGGCGAAGACTCACTGAGGACAAATATCCACTGAGAAAGGCGTAGACCCATTGAGGACAGATAATATCCACTTAGAGGGACGAAGACCCATTGAGGACAGATATCCACTAAGAAGGACAGATACTATTCACTGAGAGGGGCGAAGACCCACTGGGGACAGATGCTATTCATTGAGAGGGGCGAAGACCCATTGAGGACAGATAATATCTACTGAGAGGGGCGAAGACCCATTAAGAGGAACGAAGACCCAGTGAGAGGGGCGAAGACCCAGTGAGATGGGCGAAGACCCAGTGAGAGGGGCGAAGATGCATTTGGGACAGTGACTAATGGGCGACACTGAGAGGGGCGAAGACCCAGTGAGAGGGGCGAAGACCCACTGAGAGGGGCGAGGACCCACTGAGAGGGGCGAAGATGCATTTGGGACAGAGACTAGCTATTGGTACAGGAGTTAAACAACTGGGTGAAACGGAAACCAAAGAAACCAAAGGCTTTCATTCCGTTACTGTCAGTCACGCCGTATCAACGATCAGTCGTACATTTACTCCCTTTGTGTTGTTGCTTTTCTTGTGGTCGTTGTTGTTGCTCGTCGTTTTGTTTCCTATCCTTGTCGCTGTTGTGTTATAACTTACTTGTTCTGACAGTAATGAGACCGCGTCTTTTGCTTTGCCTTTCATAACCTTTGCGTGTTCTTCATACATTACTCAATAGATGCACGATATTGAGGTGTGGGTTTTTTGTTGTTGTTTTTCTTTACTATCATTAGTTTTAAAGGTACGCCACAGAGGCTTCGTACCGAACTCGAAGCGCTTCCTGAATCTTTCTCTTTGCTTTGTCACATGGTAGAAGTAGCTGTAGATGACGAGGAGCCTCATTCGATCTTGGTTACACAAGGCAGCTGATTTAGATGGCCAACGTAATGCAAAACAAAACTAGTCAACTGAACGCCCGGCATGACAGTTACCGTTACAGGTCACACGTTTCCAATCAACAAGAACAAGGAACTGACTCGTGAGATTTTCAAACAAGGAAACTCACTTCGTCGGCCAGTGCTTCTTTCCGGTGTAAAGCATCTAGACGTTTGTTTCCAAAGACAACGACAGCCGTCTAAATGCATCCTCGCTCCGTTCTCATCTACACGAAGCTGCAGTGTGACCCACACAGATAAGTATCCACACGACAGTGTGACCCACACACATGAATGTCTACGCGGCAGTGTGACCCATGGGCAGTGTGACCCACACATATAAGTGTCTATGCGGCAGCGTGACCCACACAGGTGTCCGTGGGGCAGTGTGACCCACACACATGAGTGTCCACGGAGCAGTGTGACCCACACTCATGAGTGTCCACGGGGCACTGTGACCCACCCACATGAGTGTCCATGCGGCACTGTGACCTACACAGAGAAGTGTCCATGCAGCAGTGGCATCCAAACACGGGGCATAGTCCCTTGTCGTGACCAGCACGTGGCTACATCAAATCACACACCTGGCTCCACACGGACAGTCTCTGTGACAATCCGTTCTGTGGGGACCAGCGACAGTTCGGACACTGGCTGCGAACTCGGCCCTCTGATCCAACATGACAGTCCAGCAGGGCAGTCTAACTCGGGAGGCGAACAGTTCTGCCAAGATTGTTTTGTTCCATGCCAAGCTCGGAAGACTGTTTCTAAAGACAACAGAATAGAACTGTTTAAGACAACAGAATAGGACTGTTTCTTAAGACAACAGAATAGGATCGTTTCTTAAGAAAACATAATAGAACCCGACTTGTCTGTCGCCTGATTTGTTTAGCATTAGGCCCAAACGGAAAAACCAAGACGACACGGATCGATAAGCTCATTATCTCTTCCCATCATACTCTTGTGGAATGACAAACCAAACTGTTATTTTCGTAATAGCGGTGAGCACGATGTTCCGCATTTTCCAACAGACAAGTATGAGCTGACACCCCCGGCTGATTTCCACGTACGAATTGGCTGCGAGGTTGTGAAGTTAATAGGTTAAATCACATTTAAGAGTTAATTTACTGTGTTGATGCTGACGGAAGAGCTAAAATCGATCCAAATAAATGTTGTCGTTGGTGTCGTTGTTTTGTCTGTGTTTGTTTGCAATGAGCCCCTAAATTATGCAAAATGTATCTTTCACCCTTTATGTTTCAGTTATGCCGTTTGGAAAACAAAACGTTCACTTCTGGATATCATGGTTATATTTGCCCGGTCTCCATTTCACAGTCGTGTGACACTTTGTGAATGGTTGAAAATTAAAATTATTTCATGACAAAACGTATAATGTATACATCTGTCTCTTGTGTGTGTGTGTAAACGGAATAGGTATATATGTATATGTGTGTGTGTGTGTGTGTGTGTGTGTGTGTGTGTGTGTGTGTGTGTGTGTCTCTCTCTCTCTCTCTCTCTCTCTCTCTCTCTCTCTCTCTCTCTCTCTCTCTCTCTCTCTCTCTCTCTCTCTCTCTGGACTTCAGTCGGATAACCTCAGTCAACCAATCTCAGCTGCATGATGTTCATTACTGCGCTGTGGCGTTATTGCCTGTGTGTTTGCAAAGGCCGTTAGCCTCGGCTCGGGGGCTGTAACGTTGCTGTGTAAAATGTTTGCACTAATCTACTGCCATGCATAGACGTCGGCTAGATTATGCAACGCAATAGCTGTCTGGCTGATCGATCTGTCTGTAGAGAACCTGGCGATCTGTTTTTTCTTCTTCTGTATTTGCCATGCTGCTGGTCTCATACTGGTGCCTGCAAAGCCAGCCTTTATTATTAGTATACCTGATCTAAACGTATCTTGCAATGCTTGCAAAGTAATACGCTAGCAATCCTCTTATTGAAGTCATCCAAAAGATATACGTTTTGCACTTCTTCTTTTGTTTTCCAAGGGTTCAACGATTGTACCTGTGCAATAATTCATAGTTACACACTCATTACTTTAACACAGCGACGGTGCATCGAGGTATATTGTACAATTGCTCGACTAACCCATAAAACAACCATCCAAATAAATCAATATGCCAGCATCGATCGATTCAGACCTCTGTGGGCCAGTCACCGAGTTACACAGACCTGTGTAGGCCTGTCACCGAGTCGTACAAAATACGGTTTCTGTGGACGTAAGGCAACACTTAACCAAGTGGTTGATGTTTTTGTTGTAGTGTTCAGGTGACGTCTTTCGACAGCTATTTTCTCCCTTTGTTTGTAAAGTAAGTAAATATTTGGCTTTACGTCCACAGGGGCGAGGTGGCCTATTAGGGACTGGGCCGGGGTGGGGTGGGGTGGGGGCATAGGGTGAAGGCTGGACCGCGCGTACCGACCCGGAAGACCGATTGATAAGGCCATGGACCTGTATATATGCAGATATAGGTCCATGGTTAAGGCAGTGTCCCGTCGCCGTTGCGTAGCAACTAGTGTACTACGCAGTTGCTGTTTGAACTGTTGTGCGGAGCAGTCACAATTTAAGAGATCGTGAGCACGGAGGTGGAGCTAGGCTCTGAAAGCAGGACTTCTTTTGATTCAGTTGTTACTCAACAGCAGCGCTACGGACATTGTCCTTGTGACTCTGCTCCGTAGAACAGCTGTCTATGATGAAGTGTTGCTTAATGTCCTCATGTGTCAGTTGACGTATTAGGCACAAGCTGTGACCAATGCCGAAGCATGGTTCAATATAGCTTTACGTCCACGTAAACCAGAAGGCTCGTTAGGACGGACAGCCCAGGACGGCCACCTCGACTCTCACACAGCTCCTGAATTATGAAGTGTACAGCAGTTGATGCGACATTAGTGTTAAACACCTTCAACAGTTTGGTCACGGCAGGTGTCCATCCTGGCTGTGAGAACACACGACTGAAGGCCCAGGGCACCTTGGAGAACGTCACTGGACAACATGTGGTTTGCTAGGAGTGACTTCCCCTATTTATGCCGGTACCTGCGCACCCTTGGCAGAGTACTCCTGTACCCAGTGCTCGGCGCGAGTGTGAATCGGGTTGCGGGTGGTGGTTGGTGAGAACTCTGATGTGCGTCTTGCTCACTCTTTCCTTCTCCCTCTTCCCCCCTCCCTCCCTCTTTCTCTCTCTTTTGCTGATATTGTCCTTTTTCCTCTTCGCCTTACGTAATGGCCCGGTATTTTACGCTCTTACTGAAATGAAACACGAGGTGGTAACTGTGACTTAAACTGAAGTGAACTTTACTGACGCGAAACAGAATGCCTTCTGCAAGTAACGTGCGCTACAGTGGTTGGTTGCGTGTCTTCTCTTATCGTTCACAGGACACGATGGTCAGTGGTGTCTGTAGGAATAACAATGATGACCTGATAATCAATGGCATTTATGCAGCGGTCCAGCTTAGGGCGACATAAAAACATTCCAGGTGTAGGTGATCCCAGGTTGTGATGATGTAGCACACAACTCGGATGACAGCTAGAATTGCCTGCCTGACGACGTTCACGTGCTGGTCCTCCCATGCTGACATGATATGAGGGCTGCTAAGTGATCGTCTCTAGGGAACAGCACCAGAAGGCTGTCGTAATCTTGGTGTCTGTTTCTACTCTGGATGTCGCCTGTCGCTATCATTTGCAGTATGAAGACAGTGCGCAGCATCCTGTATGGTTGTGGACTTGATATGATGCAGACTGTGATTGCCCGTCAGTGTGTATGAGCGTGTGTGTGTGTGTATGTGTGTGTGTGTGTGTGTGTGTGTTTGTGTGTGTGTGTGTGTGTGTGTGTGTGTGTGTGTGTGTGTGTGTGTGTGTGTGTGTGTGTGTGTGTGTGTGTTCATGCATCGGTACATGTGTGCTGACCTCCCTCTCTCTCTCTCTCCTGATAACACATTGACTGCAACTCCTAATTATGAACATTCCTCCTCCCGATTTTACATTTTTAATCCGACGTTTTATAAAGGTAATTTTTCGCACTAAATGTGTTCTAATGCGAAAGGTTGTTCACGGCAAAGCTCGACAATGCTGGAAGATCTCACGACTCCTGAACCACTTGGTGTTCATGGAAGTAAGGAGCTTCTGCCCATTAAAAGGATTAGCCTCTCTATTCCAAGCTCTTTAACGTGCAACAGTTCACCTCATCATTTCTGATCCTCCTTGGAATTAAAAGCATTATAAAGGATAGCATTCTGAGCACTTATTCAATCACTCAGTCACTAGACAATGCAAGACGTTATTGCCTCTAGTAATTGGGGAAGTTATTGCCTCTAGCATAATAGAGGACATTATTGCCTCAACTAACTGAAGAAGTCATTGCCTCTACTAATTGAGGGAAATAGGTTCTCCAGTAATTGAAGAAGTTATTGCCTCTAGTAATTGAGGGATTCGTTGCCTCCAGTGTCTGAGAAAGCTATTGACTCTAGTAATTAAGGACGTTACTGCCTGTAGCAACTTAAGACGTTATTGCCGATGGTAACTGAGGAAGTTATTGCCGGTAGTAACTGAGAAAGTTATTATCTCTTGTAGTTGAGGAAGTAATGGTCTCTAGTGACAGAGAACATTATTGCCTCGAGTAATTGAGAACGTTATTGCCACTAGTAATTAAAGACGTTATTGCCTCTAGTGAGTGAGAACGTTACAGCCTCTGGTAATTGAAGATGTTACTGCCTCTAGTGACTGAGAACGCAGTTGCCTCTAGTAACTGAGGACGTTATTGCCTCTAGTAATTGAGGACGTTATTGCCTCTAGTGATTGAGAAAGTTATTGCCTCTAGTGAGAAATCTTTGCCTCTAGTGACTGAGAACGTTATTGCCTCTAGTAATTGAGAACGTTATTGCCTCTAGTAACTGAGAACGTTATTGCCTCTAGTAATTAAGAACGCAATTGCCTCTAGTAATTGAGAACGTTATTGCCTCTAATGACAGAGAACGTTGTTGCCTCTAGTAATTGAGAACGCAATTTCCTCGAGTAATTGATAACGTTATTGCCTCTAGTGAGAAATCATTGCCTCTAGTGATTGAGGACGTTATTGCGTCTAGTAAGTGAGGACGTTACTGCCTCTAGTAATTGAAAATTGTATTGCCTCTAGTGATTGAAAACGTTATTGCTTCTAGTAACTGAAAACGTGATTGCCTCTAGTAATTGAGAACGGTATTGGAAAGCATTGCCTCTAGTAAATGAGGAAGCTATTACATGTATGAACGGAGGCAGCTATTGCTTCTAGCAGTTGACAATGCCCAGCATCTTTCATTCACAGTTCATTGAGAAGGTTTGCCACAAAAAACGAAACAAACGAAAAACGGAAAACTGTTAACACAACGGGGTCGTAGTGTTGTTTATATTTACGTAACTGAGGAAGTTTTTGCAAGGTACGAGAATAATTGAGGAAGTTATCCGAAATGACACTGTAAGTGATATCATTTAGCAATGTAAACTTGAAGGTGTTTTGTTGTGTTTTTGTTGTTGTTGTTTTTGTCTTTCGTTGTTGTTGTTGTTTTGGTGTGTGTGTGTGTGTGTGTGTGTGTGTGTGTGTGTGTGTGTGTGTGTGTGTGTGTGTGTGTGTGTGTGTGTGTGTGTGTGTGTGTGTTGTTTGTTTGGTTGATTGGTTGGTTGTTGGTTGTGTGTGCGTGTATTGTTGTTGTTGTTGTTGTTGTTGTTGTTGAGGATGCTGGCTTTCAGAGACAGTGCTGACCGTTAGGAGTGCACAGAGTGCTACAGCGTTTCGCAATCACAGCGTCAGCTTGTATAACTTTTACGACTTGCAGATATCGCGGCATATGATGTAAGCTCAAAATATGTTCAATACCGATTTCTTTTTCACTCGACACCAGTTTCCATTATTGCTTAAGCTATTTCTGCTGGGTCAAAGAAAGGGTCGCAGAATCTGCTTTTGCGGAAGAAGCATGGGATCTTCAAAAAGGACTTGTAAACACGTAAAGAAAATCCATTCCTCGAACCGCCCTAACTTTGGCCTGAGAATTGATGGATCGATTCGATTAGCTGTGGCACTGGACAATGACACCGCCCAACCTCTCAGACTTGGAGACTCGACTCTACTTTCGAGCTGTCTGCACAGTGTTCTGTAGAGGGGTGGGCCCGCGGGGTGGGTGCGGAAACCTGGGGGAGGGCGCTAGGGGTGCGGTGAAGGGGGCAGAGGAAAGCAGCGGGTCAGAGGGGCAGGTACAGATTCGATCTGTCCGACAAGTGGAAGGGAAGCAAGACAGCGCCACTAAGGGGGACTGGCACCCGGCCCCCGGTTCCGTTTTCAGCAGTTTGACATATTACCGCAATATTCCCCCCAGCCAAGGCAGGGAGGGGGCCAACGCCGGAGATAGCGGCAGGCACGATGCCATCTCAGCGGCTACGACGATGGTGCTCAAAGATGCCCCGTCGACAAACTATCTAATGAAATCGAGGGAATGAATTTGGGTCGAGTAATGAAGTGCTTCTGACATTTCAACGTTCGCGGGGCTACATCAATCCTGTGTGTAATGTGCCGGTCACACGTACAGGCAGCGCTACCGATATTACCTATTGATTCCAGCTAGTTTGGCGGACTTTTTTTCTCTCCCCCTCTCTCTCTCGGAAGGACGATATATACATGCAGGAAGGCGGGAGAAGAGGTTGTGGCGAAGGGCGGGGGGTAGCGGGCGGCGATACTTTGCTTCGCTTGGCTGGCAGTAGCCGAGAGGGCGATTAACTCCGCCTCCCATCGCCAGCCTCTGTCCCGCGGCGGACTCGGAAACTTGCTGCGTGACCCACAAGCACAATCAGATCGATAGCCGAAAAATTGCTGTAGATATAGCCGGGCTGAAGATGCCGTGCTTTGCAAAGACTTTTAGCTTTCTGCGCATGCCAATAACCTTGTGGAGGTTTCAGTCACAAGGATCGGCTTGCTTGTTTCTCATTCGATGTGAGCGTCAAAGTACGAGTGTGTTGTCCACTTCAGTTCAGTCCAAGCTCAGTGGTTTTGCTTCATTACTGTTGAAATCATAAGTTTTGTTTTGTTTTTAACAAGGGAAACAAACACGTGTAGTCATTCAAAACAGAATCAACGTAACTGAAGCTTTAAATGAAAAGGTAGATGAAGAGACTGAATAATGAATAATAACAAATAATAGGCTGGAAGAAATCGATCGATGAATAATCGATATCTAGGAACGGACGAACAAAGCGGTTCATTTCAGGCCAATTCATACGGTTGCTAAGCGATCTGGAAAGCCCATGTGATGCTAGCCCGTCTCTCGGAAGTGTTTCCACTGTGCGACTAGATTGTCATTTCGAAATACTCGCATACTGCCGAAGAGAACGACGAAGAGTGGTGCCTGCCTTGTACAGAACCACCGGTCGCCGCGGCGAGATGTCAGTAACAAGAGCTGCAAGAGCTAAATTGGGGGATTCGCACTCAGCCGAAAGTCACCTCCCACAATTACCTTCACCCGAGCTCTCGATCTGAATGCACGGGGATTCGCGGCTGATTCCAACATTCAAATAATGCCTCGCTTGACTGCAGCTGACACATCTCGTCATCAGCGAACGTGCGGTGCTGTATTGTGAAGGTTTTGTTCGGAATCCTCCCGTTGCTATGTTTTGGCTTGTGGGCTAAACATGGTGGGATTTTCGCGCAGAATATTATATTATGTGACGCTCTCATTAGCTGAACCGCTCGCATGGCTGGCAGCCGTAAATCCTCCATTGTCTAGTGCGTTTCCATTACATTTACATTGGCTAGAAGCCTAGTGCTACCACAAGGAATTTAAAATGGCGGAAGGAACCGCGTGGACGCACACGAGCTGACAAAGCACGTGTGACTGCGGTACTGGGCCGGCAAGTCCCGTGGGGTGAATTGCTTGCAGACATCGCCTGTCGAAAAGGGCGCAACCTTGTGTGAGGAGGGAGTCTGTTGTAGTGACACGTCCCTGATGAAGTCAGATATAGATACGTCTTGAGCACGCTAACCTACTGCTGTACATCACGTAAACTGTCCCTCTTCCTCACAGCCCAGACGTCTT
>OY757541.1:46454891-46539891 GCA_963584105.1 Alviniconcha strummeri
GTCAATATTACTAGCAGGCAGATCATCACGAGGTTCTGACGTCCGAAAAACGGTTTGAAAATGTTGAGACCATTGTTCTGGTGATATCTTGTCACTTACTTTGGCGTTTGCCCAAAGTTGACCTTATTTCCCCCAAAAATACCGTTGAATCTTTAATAAGAGCTTGTAGTTTGGGGGCTACACGTTTTTTCATACAAGTGGCCGCATTTAGCAGACAGTTAACGAATCTGTCTAACACTGAATCTACGTTTACCTCGACTTCATTTAAAGCATGACTGAGTTCTTCGCCTCTGGCTTGTTGGGACAGAAATGACAAAAACCCAGGAAATTTTTCGCAGTCCCAAATAACTTTTTCAGAGTATTCAGCGTTTCCCTTTCTGCTCACAGCTTCACACGCATTACTGTACAGTGGAGAGAGAGTCTGAATGGTTTACTGAAAAAGCCCATGGGCCCATGTGGTGGTGAACACAGTCAAGCAGCATTAGATCAACCTAAAGCCTCACAGGTAAAACCGCCCAGGCAAGACAGTATTATATATATCGAAGCCTTCTGTGGGAAAGTAGCGAGCCAGAGTTGGAGATACTTGTTTTCAGAAGCAAGCAACATTGACAGTTTAATATGTGATGGACAGTTCACATATCTGCGTCATATGTATTCACCTCTTAAGTCACTGCATTGAGGACACGATATTATGACGCGAAGTTCGGATTCAATTTCGTTACTGCAAAAAGGACGTGCTAGGTCTGTCTCAACAGCAACAGCATACCTTGCAAAGCGAAGCATGTGGGGTCTCAGTTGCGAAACACCTAAACTTATTCTCAATACTAAATAATTTCAGTGATAATAATGAGGTCCTAGGGCGCCCTTTCTCAAATGAGCCGTAGGCGCGAGCTAAACAAGAACCAACATTAAAACGCACAATAATCAAATGCACAAATTTGTCATCAAACATCTGCACCCGCTCCCTCCTCCACTTTACACACACACACACACACACACACACACACACACACACACACACACACACACACACACACACACACACACACAAAACACACACACGCGCGCGCGCGCGCACGCACGCACACACACAACACAACACACACACACACACACACACACACACAACACAACACAACGCAAAACACACACACACACACACACACACACACACACACACACACACACACACACACACACACACAACACAACACAACACACACACACACACACACACACACACACACACACACACACACACACACACACACACAACACAAAACACACACACACACTGACAACACACACGCACGCACGCACACACACACACACACACACACACACACACACACACACACACACACACACACACACACACACATACACACACACACCGGTTTACTTGAGGAAGGCTGGAGACAGTTGGACATTGTTACTAACATTGTTTTCACGATCTCTTTCCCGCGTATGGCATCACTGATGGGATACCGGAACTTCTCATTAAACTGATATTTTCTGAAATTGCCGAGACCAGCAATGAAATGATGACAAAAACCATTTTGACTTTCATTACAATAATTTGACGTCAAGATTAGAAAAAGGAAATGGGGGAAAATGGCTCTATAAATAATTACTGATGGTAAGAATGAAAACACTAAAATGAATTACTAGCATCATGTACACAACGAGAGAACACGAGACGGGACATTTGTTTTGTGTCGCGCCTTCTTTTGTAATTGATAACAGATAATACATGCATTCTTTCATGCACCATTTCTCCTATTGGAGCAAACAGCCCGTTGAACAAAAGCAACGAGGAACTGAGAATGAAAAACTTATGCATTTCCGTTTTTGCGAGATTATGCAATTAAAGCAGAGGTAGATTTGGAGTTACTACCATTTATCTTCGAAGGACCAAAATAAAAGGAACGCTTCGCTCGAATGGCAAGCGACAGACAACGCAGATAAAGTCGCGGCTGGTAAACCTGGCTAAACAGGTGGAGAGGTGGAGAGAGCTGTGCACAATTTTAGATGTCTGCGATAGGAAACTGGCAAAGATATTACTTGATACGTAAAAGTTCCTGATACTTCTTTTTTCATTCCGACAGGAGCAGTCTAAATATTCTACTACTAATACTATTTGCATGTGTGTGAGTTTCTGCCGTTTCTGAGTTGTTGTTGTTGTTGTTGTTGTTGTTTTAATATTATTATTATTATTATTATCAGAAAAAAAAAGAATGGTGTCTGAAATATTTGATGTAGTAGCATCGGATCAATACGCTGGAGAGAAAAAAAAACGTCACCAACACCTCGCACCTCGGTCCATCATCCAGTTGTATTCGTAAACGGCAGCTACGGGTCTCATCCACTATAGCGAGGAGCACACTGCACGATTAGGAGAGTTATTCAAAGAAAGATATAAAATTATTCATACAATTATCAGTTAAGTCCCCTAAAAAATTATTGGGCCTGAGCAGATTACCTGCCTGAGACGACGCCACTGTCAATTGTTTACAGGCCGAGTTTACAAAAACGTGTGTAAAACAACAAAATATAATGACCACTACAGTTAGTGTTAAACTGGCATATTTCAAAAGGGCCAAAGCAGAAATTTATTCTATAGAAAAATCGTACCTAAAACAGCATAGATTGATGCCAAAGATCACATTTAGCTAAACCTGCGTGGGCTAGTTCCTTTCAACAATTTGTCGCTTTCACGTGCTTCAAATCGTGCAAAAAAGAGAGACAGAGGAGGGAAGGTAAGACGAGAATAAAAAAGAAATCTGAAACAAGGATGACTGCTAGCGTTCTAAAATAACATCCAAACACATAACACGACCGCATGATCTGTACTGCATCTATGTGTTTGGATCGTGATTAGAAAACAAACCAAAAACGAAAAACCAGTTAAACACAATAGTCGAATGCACGTAAATCCATCGTGCTGGGGAGAAATCTTTTTCTTCGACGTATCCGTCGACGACGGCAAAGTCGAACATTGCAGAAAATGTTTGGACTTTTGCGGGGTTTTTTTTGTTTTTGTTTCTTTTAAAAAATATTTAATCTCCATCACATTAAGCATACAAGTAACAATGGCAAGATAAATATATATTATATAATACATACATGTATATGCCCTACAATGACTATTAAGTATATAAGTAGCTAATCTCAGTAGTATCAAAATAACAAGCATTGTATAACATGTAAAGCTACAAGAGACTAGAACAGACACCAAACAGAAGACAAAGGCAACACACACACACACACACACACACACACACACACACACACACACACACACACACACACACACACACACACACACACACAAGAAAACAAAAACAGCAGCAACAAAAACTTAATACTTTAATTCATCTTACATTCTAGTGAGGAAGATAGGAAGAGAGGGGGGAATGACAGAGGGGTAATAGAGAGAGAGAGAGCTGTATACATATGTATATAATTATATGCTATCTGGCAAGTGTGTCAATAAGTATTATCAAAAGTCTTAATACATAATTAGCAATACTTATACTAAATAGCAAGGCTGAGTAAAAACAAAAGACTCCTGAAAGGAGTGAGCTACTCATGAAAGGAGTGGGCTGTACAGCATCCATTCAGCATGAAATTTGTTTGATCTGCCATTTAACGGGTAATAATATTTCTCCAGAACAGCTCTATTCTTCAAAAAACGAGTAAAAACATTTAGGTGTGGGATGGTACCATGCAGCTTTGCAATAAAAATGTTGTATTTAGCTATAAGGATACACAAATCCAGTATTCTGTCAGTGACCACATTCGCTTTACTGCCAAGAATAACAAGCTCTTTTGAAAAAATTTATATCAGTACAATGTGTAAAGCTGGTATGAAGCCATCCCTGTACATCAAACCAGTTCTGGATTTTTGGGCAATCCCAAAACATGCGGGTTTTTGTTCTTCTTGTTGTTTTGGCGTGTGGTTCTGTTCTTGTTGTTGTTTTGTTTTGTTGTTGAGCTTTTAGTTTCTTTTGTTTTTTGTTTTGTTGTTTTTATTGTTGCTTCTGTTTTTGTTGTTGTCTTGGGGGATGCGTGTGTTGTTTTTTTTTTTTGTGTGTGTGTGTGTGTGTGTGTGTGTGTGTGTGTGTGTGTGTGTGTGTGTGTGTGTGTGTGTGTGTGTGTGTGTGTGTTTGGGTGTGGGGTGAGGGGGGGGGGGTCTTTGTTATTTTTCGTTCGACTTTGTTTTGGAAACTGACCGATCCTTACTCTGATCATAATTGCGAATTAAATTAGGGAAGTTGATATATGTGTATTTTTCACAAGCCGGCTTAACTGGTACGCCGAATAGCTTCTCTTGTCTTTAAAAAAGCTCCCACGAATGGAAATGCCAAAATGCTCTTAAACTAAACTAATGATAAATGCAAATGCTCACGATATACTGGCTGTCATCGAAGGTCCTTTTCAACATCACCGTGACAGCCAGGCAGAAACCGTAGGACTCCAGGTAGCCCTGAACAGCTCTGAAACCTTCGCTGCCGTAGCTTCCCTCCGAGTACATGAAAGACACGTAGGTCCAGCCGAAGGTCACTATAATATCCGCTATGGCCTTAGCCTGAGGAGTGAGCAATACAACATTGTGTCTAGTAAGTCCAATAGTAGTTCACAAAAGCTGCCGACTGTGGAATGAAAAATGAATTACTGTGTGGAATAGGTCAAATCGTAGAAAGAGAGAGAGAGAGAGAGAGAGAGAGAGAGAGAGAGAGAGAGAGAGAGAGAGAGAGAGAATGTGTGTGTGTGTGTGTGTGTGTGTGTGTGTGTGTGTGTGTGTGTGTGTGTGTGTGTGTGTGTGTGTGTGTGTGCATATTGTTGTTAAGTATTTTGATTTCGTATCTGAGTGACTTTAGCTCCGTGTTTTATTGAACTGTTGATGTTTTATTGCAAAATGAGTTTAATAGTTTATGTAAATGACGAGCCAGAAGGCAAATTTCTCTACACGGAGACAATAAAGTTGTATTGTAACAATAGCCTGGGACTGTGAGATGAACAGTTAATTACTGTCTGCAAATAGGTCAAATCGTAGTTAACAACAGCCTGGGACTGTAAGCTGACTAGCTAATTACTGTCTGAAAATAGCTCAAATCGCAGTTAACAATATGGGTCCCGTCAATCTAAGGCCAAATGAGGTATAAAATGAAAAAGTCAGTTACAACAGTTTTTTGAGCTGTTATACTTGGGTATGCCCACAAAGTATCATGTATGAAACAGGACACGAAATTCCTAATTCTACTTGGTGAAAACAAGGTCGCGTGACGTATACGACCGTTGTACCTTTTCTGATAACAGATGAGACATAACTTTAAGAATATGTTCAAAACCTACCAAATAATTAGATCAAACAAAAGCATATGTATTCTTTTTGCACAGGCCAAAATGGTCTGAATCTTATGCGGAGAATGTTTTACAGCTACAAATCGAAAATACATGTTCTGCTAGGCTTTGGTTGTCTTTTTTTAAATGTAATAATAAGCATACTTTTGGGAAGCAAATACTCCCAGATTTAGCCTTGTTGCTTGCTTTTTAAAGCTGTAGATTGACAAGACAAATAGCCTTGGACTGTAGGCTGGCCAGCTAATTAGTCTGAAAATAGGTTAAATCGTATTTAACAACAGCCTGCCTTGGACTGTGAGGAGAACAGTTAATTACTGTCTGCACTATACTTAATCATTTCAATGACAAAAAAATACATTAATGATTCAAAGAAGTGTCAAAGAGTGAGAGAAAGGTGAATTGTAATCGATGGATGTATGTTTCTGAATAAATGCCCCTCAGTGATGTGCTTTGGGGGGAAAATCGAAAGAAACAAAATCCCCCCACCCCCTCATAAATATGTCATTGGTCTTTGATATTTTTGACACAGTTTAAGACAGTATTATGTGCGAGACGTTGGACACATGACGCAGTGGTATCCAGGCAGATAATCTTCGTCTGTCAGCTTTTTGTCGCGGAAATGAAACGAACAAATACTTCCTCGGTGGATGGAATGTTCACAGTAAGGCTAACTACTGGGTCTTTGTGTAAGCATTTTCTGACATTTTGTAGCGTCATTAAGAGTGGGTCCACATTAACATTTGGCATACATCAGTCGACGAACGTTGGTTAATTTTCTCTCATCTAAATACAGCCGTGGACTAAACAGTTTGAACCACTACTCCTCGTAAATCTAGATCTATTCTCAAGGTTCTGGATGTCACTTTAATTCCCATTTGTTCGACCCGAAATTGGGCCTTCTTCTTCTTCTTCATACTGGGCCGGGCTCATACAGTGGAGAGTCGGTGGTCCACTGAAACGTATTGCATGTGCCCATGCCCTTCCGTTATAATGCACAGCTTGAACCACTACTGCTGCTTGTACCTTCCTTTGTTTTTCAAACCGGAAAGCGCGCCAAATGTAATATCAGTAGCAGTTATCTTCCTCTTATTGGCAAACGAGCGGCTAGGAAAGTTGTGATGGGCGGTGGTGGATATGGGTCGGTTTGCACATGCTGAGAACAGGATCTTTGATGTAAACCCCGACAGAACTTTCCCACTGGCAGAATCTGCGTTTTATTAGGTGGTCAGCGCCCGACATAATGTCCTAAATTATCTGAAGCCACCCCTATCCCCTCAAACGCACGCGCGCACGCACACACACACACACACGCACGCGCGCGCGCGCGCACGCACACACACATGTACACCCACGCACACTTATACACACACACACACACACACACACACACACACACACACACACACACACACACACACACACACGCACACACGTGTACACACACACACACGCACATAATGTCCTAAATTATCTGAACCCACCCCTATCCCCTCAAACGCGCGCGCGCGCACGCACACACGCGCGCGCACGCACGCACGCACACACATGTACACCCACGCACACTTATACACACACACACGTGTACACACACACACATGCACACACACACACACACACACACACACACACACACACACGTGTACACACACACATACGCGCGCGCGCGCGCGCACACACACACTCTTTGGCCCGCCCTAGCAATCCACACACCGACCTGCATGGCGTCTGATGGAACAATCCTGGAGAAGTAGGAGAACTCGAGCTTGCCGTCCAGAAGGGAGCTGGTGGAAAAATAGCTCAGCGAAGGAACCTCGAACAAGGACAGCAAGCTCGCCGTCTCAATTGTCTCTTGACTGCTCGTTGGGGTGATCACAGCCTCTGCTAGCACTGGTGGAACACTGGCCTCTTGGCGGACGCCTCTAGCACTCCCCTTCAGTGACATTGTCAAATAATATGCATATAAGCAAATCAGCGGGCTTCACTGAGTTAGCTAGTAGTAGTAGATGGAATTTAAATTCCTGTCAACCGCACAGGGTCACCCAAGGTCGGACGATCAAACAAAAGCTCTCTTTTTTTTTCTCTCTCTTTTTTTCTTTTCTTCTAAAATGACATTGACCTATATTTCCTAAGCGTCCCACCAGTGGGCCTATGGCTCAGTTTGGTTATACATTTTGGTGAGACAATATCTTCTGGACAGCTCAACCGTTTGTAACCAAACCTGGCATGGTGGTGCATCGCCAGAGTGACATGCAAAAGATTAAGATTTGTTCGAGGTCAAGTCACAGGGAGGGCTCATACAAAAACATACCACTTTCTCTACTATGTCTTGTGGACCACTAATTTAATGGTATATTAAAATCTTGAAGCCCTATAAAAAATCTTTAAGTGGTTTGTTGTGGTCAAGGTCACAAGCAAGTCTATAGGTTCAGTTAATGTTTGTCAGGACGTTAGATCTTCTATTACCAATTTAAACATGGCATTATGATGCATGATAATAAGCCAAAGCGTCAAGAGGAAGAAAGTTTTGATATTTTCAAGGTCAAGGATGGTTCAAATATCAAACAATGACTGTTAGTGTTTCATTGCCGTCCCTAATAAACCTTTGGTTTCTGTTGACGTTAAGCACCATGCTTACTTACTAGTTAGTGAAACTGTTTCCACAGTATTTCCTGAATTGCTAATCATTTTTTGAAGTCAATATTTCCTGAATTGCTAAGCATTTTGCAATCAAAATTCATATAGCGGTACGTTAAAATAAGCGTAGTGGTAGTGTTTTCAAAAAATTGGTTTGCTCAGTTCAAAGTCAATGCAAAGATTCAAAATGTCCTAGAATATTTGTCCCGTGTCCCGTTATATCTTATCAACACCACCCTGACCGTGACCATAGCAACTCAATCTTGTCACAAAGCAATGGTGATGATGATGACATTAACCCATATATGCCAACAACAACAAAATTCAAGTGAAAGTTCCATGCTTGCCTAGGTTTTGGTCTGTTATGAACATGATTGACACTCGTTTTGAATCAGACTTAGAAAATTGTGATTTAGAGGATCAAATTTGTGCTTCCCACACCACGAGAGGGTAGGGCTTTTTCGGCTTTGTGACAGTGCAAAAGAACACGAAAATGAAGACTGTTCTGAACTTTTATTAAAGTAAAATACATTCTTGTAACAAGAATAATTTATTTCTGTATCAAGAATATTTGTGCATCATCATCTCTGAACCTGCTACTTTTCAGAAATCAGACTATTACTACTTTGAACTAAATGCTACTTTTCAGAAATCAGACTATTACTACTTTGAACTAAATCAGCCTTGCTTACTAGTGTAACCGGACCTGCGGCCCGTTCCTCATTTTAGGTTCAGGGGAAGGCTGGAGATTGCCAAGGAGAGACACTCACAATGGAATACACAATTGTCTCTAGTCTTCTTCATGTAGTGTGCCTTTCAATGTCAAGTTCCTCACGTTGTGTTCAAAATCACTACAATCGACCGACCTTGGTATCCAGAGAAAAAAAAACTTGTGTTTGTGTTTGGTTGCTTGTCCGCTCCTCAGAGGTAGGTATGCCGTTTCACTATGCACTTATGCCACTTAAAACAGACATTAGACAAAAGAGAAGGGGAGACAGAAGTTGTACACATGCACCAACATGACGAAAACACTGAGGCACGCTCACAAACGCGCGCACTGACCACACTCCGTCTCAGTACATACTCTCACTCCCATTATAGTGACGAACCAAATAAAGAAATGCATACAGTTTTATTTACACTACCGCATGTTACACATACAGTAAACACAAAAACAAAACAAACTGACACATGACTATGCCTAACCTACGCACTAAACCATAGCTAACTTAGCTACCGGCATAGGCTCAGTACCAGTTACCTATAAAAGTAGTTGCACCCTTGCACTGACTGAACTGATACTTGCACTTTGCAGCACAAGAAGACAAACAAACAGAAACTTAACTAACGCTCGCACTTTGCAGCACAAGTCTTCTAATAACTAAACAACATGCGTGCCTGCACTTTGAAGCACAAGTCTTCTAATAACTAAACATGCGTGCCTGCACTTTGCAGCACAGGTCTTCTAATAACTAAACATGCGTACCTGCACTTTGCAGCACAGGTCTTCTAATAATCAAACATGCGTGCCTGCACTTTGCAACACAGGTCTCTTAACAACTAAGGGAAGAGCAACACACTTTTTCAGCATGTAGACTCGGGGGGTAGGGGCTGACCAGCACTTTTCAGCACATGGTTTTCTAATAACTAAACATGCGTGCCTGCACTTTGCAGCACAGGTCTTCAAATAACTAAGCGGAGAGCAACACACTTTTTCAGCATGTAAACTCGGGGGGTAGGAGTTGGACCAGCACTTTTTAGCACCAAGTACTCTAACTAAGGGAAGAGTAACACACTTTTCAGCATGTAGACTCGGGGGGTAGGGTTGGACTCACACTCTGAGCATCGCTTTCCGGCACCTTCCTCCAAACTCTGCCGAATTTAGTTACGCCACTGAAGGGGCACTCTTTATCTCCACCGACGCGGTCAGCGCCCTCCGAAAGGTTCGGGTACTAATATCACTGTAGAAGCAACCTAGCGCCCAAGCACGCACGTAAACATGAGGCGCATCCACCCCGGGTAAAAAAAAAAAGAGTTCCGTCTCGATTCAAACGATTTTGGTTTTATTTGAGGTGACGTAAGCGACATTGTCAGTTATAAAACAAATTTCTGATATAATCTGAGTTGTTTGTTACAAACTCACTACTGTTTGAGCACCAACAAAAAACTGCTCGTTAAGCCCGTTCTTAACTGGGCGAATGTTTGTTCGCCCGAACATACTTCGGACACTTCGACGAACTATGATTCGTTTCTTAATTGAACATTTAGTTCGCCGAATATGGTTCGGACAGTCCAAATTTTACTTCATTTTCAACTGGCTTATAATGAGATGCAAGCTTCGGCCCGAACTTGCGGCAGACGCGCAGCAGACAGCATGATCGAAAATGTAGGCTAAAGTCAAGTCAAGTCAGTATACTTTAATCATCCCTCACAGGGTAATTCAACTAACTACTATCTCATTCTGGGTCTCCGAGACAAGGCTGCGCCTTCCACAAGTCAACAAATAAACAAATTCCCTCCGAAGCGAGTGAAGAACCTAGCGACACCGTCATCCATTTTTATTTTTGTTTTTTCTCCATTCACAGGAGAGCTCTGCTCTCAGCCAATCAGAGGCAATGATCGTCCAATAGGGCGAATGTTCCCAGAACATGTTGAGCGAAGGTTTTTGGACCCCGAATATAGCTTGGACGAATACTTCCAACTAGGTTCGCGAAGAAAAGTTGGCCCACTTAAGAAACAAACTAGCTTCGCCGAGTACTTCCAACTAGGTTCGCCAAGAAACATTCGCCCAATTAAGAACGGGCTTTAGCTGACAGTTTTCTGGACCCTATGGCGTAACTAAATACGGCAGTGGTTGAAGGAAGGCTGTCGTAAACCAGTGCTTGGAGTCTGGGTTGGACTAGCACTTTTCAGCACCAAGTCATCTAACTAAGGGAAGAGTAACACACTTTTCAGCATGTAGACTCGGGGGAGAAGGTGGGGTTGACCAGCACTTTTCAGCACATGGTACAGAAACCGGGCAGGCACTTTCTTTTATACCGCACCGCGCGGCACCGGCCAGTCGCTGGCAGGCAGCGTCCGACTGGAGAGAAGGGGTGGGGGAACTCAGGGCCCGTAACTCGAGCTAGCTTGCACAGCTCTCCTGCTACAATATTATGTTGATTTTATGAGGCAACTTTTAAGAGTTTTTTGCACACTATCATTAACACTTGATTCATGAGCTCATTACCACAGTGTGTGCTCTTTTCCCATGCTTTATTCTGGCATCACCAAACTGTCTTTGGCATCACAGATAAAACACCAGGATGCGCTCAGTTTTACTTACAGGTTATGGACGAAATCCATGTTAGGGAGGCCCAACGCATCTTGGTCAAGCTGTGGCATGTTTTGTGATTTTAAACTCAAAGCAAATGTTTTGTTCTTGTCAAGAAAATATTTTTAAAAAGACATGAATGTGGTCTGAGTTGTCTACTTGTTCACTGTTTTAAATTTGAGAGGTGTGTGACATTTCTATCAAGAGATATGAACCTGTGAATGTGGCTCTGCGCACTGTTTTGCAATGTCATCCAACTTAGCGCTGTCGGCGTTGTGCAGTTTTGTCTGATGGCACTGCGAGCTAGCATGTAACCGAGACTCTGCTGAATGAGGAACTTTTTGTTTGTTTTGTTTTTTGTTTTGTTTTGTTGTTGTTCTTGTTGTTCAAGCTGGAATCAGTCAGAGTCTATTGCCATTTTGACTTTAGGATAGTGGTTCAGCAAAGCTGATTACACGAAGTGTCAAAGTCAAAGGTTGCTCTTGCCGTCTTCTGCATCTCCTTCACAGCTTTCACTGGACAGTCTCCGAGACGATTCAGTCGGATTGTACCTGTGCAGGCAATGTTCTTTTCAGTCATCCGACTGGACAGCCTTCTGTTGATTAGTGAGGTCCGCGTGACTCCATTATCTCTTGTTTTGTGTCAGTGTGGCAGCTTGTTTTGGAGGTGGTGTTCCACAGGTAGCAGGAAACTTTCTTTTTCTCTTGGTCAGCAATGATTCGGATGAAGAAGGAACGGGAGATGTGTTTGCAAGATGTCTGAAGACCCTTCTGAAACTTCATTTTCGTTACTGTCAGCAAGTGTTGTCACAGCAGCAGACACGTCTGGAGCAGTACAGGGCATACTCTGGAGAGAAAATGGAGACGGGTTTTGTCAGTAACTACTTGGGGTATGTATAAAACAGAGATAGAGAGACAGATGGAGAGACATAGAGAATTCTCACTGAAGAGAAAGTACAACAGAAAGTTAGAAAATAATCTGCCAGTGTGCGTGAATTCACACACACACGCACGCACGCACGCACGCACGCACGCACGCACGCACGCACGCACGCACACACACACACACACACAGACACACACACACACAAAGTTGGTGTCATCCGCCAGCACTGATAAAACTTATAGTCCATGGGCCAGGTATCGAAACCCTGCCTGGGGATATTTTGGAGACAATGATTTTTGGATATCTCAGTATGTGTCTTTTCAATATCTGCTTGTCTGCAAGATAAACTACTCTGCTTTTAGGGATTATCTGAGATGGTACATAGCAGCGTAATCGTATACGTATTAAAATGGGCGTGTCCCTTACAAATCCCAAATAAGAGGCAGCTATACCATTCTTTGGATACACAAAAATACTGCACATGCTGGTATCAGTGGGTAGCACTGCTTTTGCGGCTACTGTTGTCTTACCCAGGTATGGTGGCCTCAATTACGCGCGTGGGATTAATGAAGTATTAAAAAAGAAAAAAAATCACGTTGCATAATTTTGTACAATGCCAAGTTCAAAAGTTAAGCAACTTTTTACAAAAATGCGCATTATATGTTCAAACCTCAGTAAACTGCTTCCACAAAACAGCTGCACGTGCTGGCTTATTCACTGTTCTACCTCCATTTAACCTGAAATTAGTTTCACAGTACTCTACACCCCATGGAAGAACGGCAAAAAACATGCCCGATGTGTGTAAAACTTACCAGTTTTGCCTTTATGTCTGAGTAAAACAGTTTAAGTTTAGGAACCATTAAACTGATACCACCGGATGGCACCTCTGGTTTGGCTTAATTCTCCGGCAGGTGGCATTGTAATGTGCTTCTCGAGCAGCCAAGTCTGTATCTTGCACCTTCAAAAGGATGTGCTGATCTTGTTTTCTTGTGATTGCTTCTTTGACGGAATCCTCAGCTGTTTTAGTCATACATTTGACTAATGTTTTCAATATGTTGTTTCCTTGTGTTTCAAGTCTTTTCACAAACACAACATCTGTCACTGGGCAACAGCTAGCATTGTGTTGCTGACGGATTTGCTGTTCTCGCTTTTTTGAGGAGCTTAAATCACTCCCTTCTGATGGGTTCTTTTGTTTCAAAATTCTGCAGTCGTTCCTAAAGTACCACAATGTGTGGTTCCCATGCAGATTCGGTATCTATCATATATTTCATCCACCATATCAGGACTGGACCATTGCACATGGTCACCTCAGGACAAATCACAGTCACAGTTTCTTCACACCAGGTCGAAAAGCAAGGAACCGAACCACAAGCAAAAAGCTGGCTCACGGTTATACACAGAACACAATCAATAGCAAACATCCCAGCCAAAACAGTTATAATTAGACATATCACTATCTACAACTGCAAAAGATACTTCCAGACATATTCCCTGTAACGCATTCAGTACAAAATTAAAGAACAACTGATCATCTCACAAGTATGTCTAAATCACCTTTTTGAGGCACAGTAACACATGTTTTGGTGCCTATTTATATTCTGCAGACACTCAACATGAGAACCGGCTTAAATCAATTGACTATGAGCAGTGTGCCCTATATTGTTTCGCAGACTGACGCGGGAATTCGCTTCAGCCAAGAAAAGTAATTGAAAAGTATGGAAAGGATTTGGAAAAAATGAAGTTGAATAGACCGGGGAAGCTAAAATTAAGAGAAGCAACAAATTATGCCACCGACTAAGCATATTTGGCTATATCCTGACCTACTCCGTGCTTTTAAGGGAAAACATTCGTCAGCTCTGGGTTTTTAACAGAGGGGACCTTAATATTTCTGCGTCCGCAGTGCCCAATAACAAGGACACATTTAAGATAAAGAGAAACGGAAAGCTGCAACATATGAAACTGTTCCAAAAATAAAATAATACATGGAAATGGCCTTTTTGTCATAATAAATGCGTTGCTATGAGAAGGTCATCGCAATTTGGAATTCCATATAATGCATTGATTACAACCAGCACCACAGACACAAACAGCAACAGCTCACGTGCAGACAACCTGAACTGAGTACTTTGATGTTCACGGTACCCAGATATTAGCATGTGGTAAAATCCCCCGGGGGAGGGGGGGGGGTACAGACTGGCTCATGGTCTATTAGTGAACATTACAAGTTATGGAAAATAAAACGAGCAAGTCCCTTCTATAGTAAGTGTAAAATCCCCTCCCCTCTCGTGCCCACCGTCCCATTTTTGGGACAGCAGTTCAAATACCCACTGATACAAGCAGGGTCATTTTCTGAACAATCCCTGAAAAACGTATTCAGACGACATCAGTATCTCCAATCTATTTTATTGTTGTTGTTGTTGTCTGATACAAAAAATATGAATGACAAAAAAATTACTGACTTACCTTTTATTGCTTTCCATGGTGTTCAGAAAGTTGTCACAAACCCTTGCAAATGGCTGCCCTCTTTGTTGCTAAAAAGGGAGAGACCACTCAAAAATACAATCATTGGATAGAAGTGACCTCTCTTGAACCGCCTACTGCAAGTTAGCACAATCTAGTGCTTAGTTGAATTGCTATCATCACAAAAACAGTACGTCCCAAAACTGGGACGGTAGCCATAAATGGGTTAATGTACCATCAAACTTACTTTCGTTTTAACGGGTCAGCAGTTCAGTAGATATGGTAGAAACAGTCCTAATTTGTTTTCATGACCCCTCACTGACACTTTGGTTTAAACAAAAGTTATTTCATACAACATAATACATTCATAATAACATAACAGTTGGGCCGTGCAACAAGCAAAGATACTTATAACAGTACGTCCCGAATCTCACATAAACTGATGACGTCACAAGCATCTATCTGATTAACAACATGGCGAACATAAAAGAAACTTGTATTAAAGATTATATTAATATTTTAGCGCGTGCGTGTGCGTGCGTGCACGCGTGTGCAGGTGCGCGCGCCTGCTTGTGCTCATGTGTGTGTGCGTGTGTGTGTGTGTGTATGTGTGTGTGCGTGTGTGTGTGTGTGTGTGTGTGTGTGTGTGTGTGTGTGTGTGTGTGTACATATGTGTGTGTGTGCGCGTGTGTGTGTGTTCCTGTGCGTGCGTGCGTGCGTGCGTGCGTGCGTGCGTGTGTGTGCAGAGAGAGAGAGAGAGAGGTGTACGTACCGGCTTCAGTCCCAAGAGAGGCAGCATTGAGTGCGAGTTTCTTTTTTATTACTACAGACACTTTGTAGATGTGTGGCGTGCGTCCGTGTGTTTTAGCTGTTGGTCAGGCGCTAGAAACGCCATGTTCGTCGTATATATTCATGTACTTTTTTAAATATGAATTCGTTTGATGGTTTCCAAAGGATTGGCTACCCAAAAGTGATATTTGAATGTCTAAATAATTATCCTCTATCTGCATAATTGTGTCTCTTCGTATATGGCGATAGTTTGGACACTGCTACTTTGACGTTGAACAGTTGAGGATAGGAATTCGATCTCTTCAAATGATGATGCATCACCATACAAAGGTTTCTTTCGAAAGTTTCCGTAGCTCAGAAGACAAATATCCAGTGGGGGTGGGGGGGGTGGGGTGGGGGGTTCTTTGGTCTGTTGTTGTTGCTGCTGCTGTCGTTCTGTTGTTGTTCTGGGTTGATGTTGTTGTTTCTTTACTTCTTCTTTATTTATTTTTATTGGGGGGGGGGGGGGGCAAGCTCCCCCCCCCCCCTTTGTGTGTGTGTGTGTGTGTGTGTGTGTGTGTGTGTGTGTGTGTGTGTGTGGCTTTTTGTTTGGTTTTGAGTGTGTGTGTGTGTGTGTGTGTGTGTGTGTGTGTGTGTGTGTGTGTGTGTGTGTGTGTGTGTGTGTGTGTGTGTGAGTGAGTGAGTGCGTGCGTGCGTGCTTCCGTGCGTGTGTGTATGTGTGTGTGTGTGTGTGCATCAAATTAGTAGAATGATGTATCAATATTAATATTATGACATAACAAACGATATTAAGAGCCATCTCTAGAACCCAGTAAATAAGTCCATATCCCCTGTCTCATTGCGCCTCTTTCCCAATGTCTCTTTCATGCACAGATATCAATTTCTACCTAGCAATAAAAATATTAACTTCAGCAAGTTTTTTATATATTTTGTTGTTCTTGGTACCAAAACACAGCGAACAGTGTGGTCAGTTTCCATACATGTAATACCCACACGTTTTGTGAACGATATCAGACGAGACTACGGGAAAACGGGATCAGCAAACGCTAAAACGATTCATGATATAGTAATAATAATAATAATTGCATTTCTAATGCACCGAATCCCTCTGTGACTATACATGTGTGAGGCCTAAAGCCCTATACATGAAATATTACAATACACCACCTAATTTAACAATGCACTACAGTTACATATCTCACGCTATCCCTCACTCATCCCTGCATCCACACATGCGCACACACACACACACACACACACACACACACACACACACACACACACACACACACACACATACACACACACATACTCGCAACCCCTTACTTTCCTCTTTCTCTCTCCCAGTCTCTCTCCAGATTCACATGAAAGTAAAGGGCTCCGTAGCGTCCAGCCATAGAGAGGTGTTGCTTGCACCTACCTGCGCGAGGCTGTGCGTATCCTGGATGAAGTGAACTGCCCTGGCCAGAGCCGCCAGCTCGTTGCTGCAGCAGTCCAGAATGATGAAACCAAGCGAGACGTTGGGCAGAATGTCGCTGCGGTTATTAATCTCATCCACGGCGAAAGCTATGGCCTCTGCGTGCGCAAATGTGGTTATTCCCTTAAGAGTTTTACCACAGAGAGCGTCTTTATCATACCTATGTAGTGACAAGAGCACACCCAGATTCAGGTCTCCGTGCCGACTGAAGTTGACACTGGTCATACCAGGGATGGGCCTGATTAGGTTGCTCTGCGTCGACACACGGATGACGTTTAGCACGGAACAAAGGAGCAATGTAGAAATGAGACCGAGTCGTTGTGTCATCTCTGGTGTAGAAAGAGTTGACAGTAGCTGAAATACAAATAGAGAAATAGAACAAAATCACTCAGAAGGAAGCATACAAAATCTGCTGTGACCTAAAAATTATTATTGTAAAAAAAATTAAAAAAATTAAGGGGGTGAGGGAGGAGGGGTCCTAGGATGCAAAAAAAATAAATAACATTTACGTGTAATGTAGAAGTAACATTATCACGCAAACTGTTTTATGTATGGAGAAAACAGCAGTAAGCTTCTTTTCCCCCCATTAACTCCCCATTCAGAGGCAGGAGTGCAGTGTACAGAACATAATCAGGTCGGCCTCCAAGAGTAGGCCAAATTAAAATGCTCAGTGTAGGCCGTTTGACCTGGATCTAATTTCCGAGTAACGGGGTGCACACTTATTGAATCGATCGTGTACTGACGACTCGCCCTTTACGTACAACCAGACCAGCTTCATTCGCTAGATATAAACTAGTTTCAATGGTTGAGTCGGTTTGGCCTAGGGGTAAGTCGTAGGCTGGTAAGCAAAGGGACCTCGGTTCGAATCCGCTTCGGATCTCCGTCCTCTTCAAAAAGGTTGTGGTTTGTGGACACTGTCTTGTGACTTTGACCCTCACAATTAATGAAACATTAAAATGGCTCTCATTGCTTTCCATTTCAATGCTGGGGTCATTCTAGTGGTTGACGGTGTAGCGATAGGTATAACCTCCCTTTTCCCCCACCTCCATACCCCATCCCCCCCTTCTCCCCGTCCCTTATAAACCTTATGGTTTCTGTGGATGTTAAGCATCATGTTTACTTTTACAGTTTCAATGATTCTGAGGAAGGTTGTGGGCCACAGTTGCGTTTAAAACATCCAAGGAATTTCCGACCACCTCTTTAGATATGTATTCTGGTAATAAAGAGGCGGTCGAAATTCCTGAGACATTTCAAGTTCTATTTTGGGTCACAAATATCATCAGAATCATACAAACAGAGTCATATCAAGTGAACAAAGCCAAGATTAGCAACCGAAAAGTGAGTTTTATAATATTTGTGTTTTTCTGTATGCGTATGCGCCAGTGCCGTTTGATCTAGATCTAGTTTCCGAGTAACGACGTGCACGCTTCCTCAGTGCCTAATGTCGGCAAACTCTTTAAGAAGACCAACTTTTGTTCATATTTTGCCTTTATTCGCTAGATATCAAGCTGTTTGGTTGATCTGATTCATATTTATGACCCAAAATTGCATTTAAAATGTCCCAGGAATTTCCGACCTTCTACTTGGATATTACCCAAACAGGGTCACATCAAGTAAATAAGCCCAAACTTTGCAACAAAAGGTGAGTTTTAAAACTTTTATTAGGTCTTTCACAGTGCGTGCACTTCTTTGACATTTGACCTAGATCTAGTTTTCCTGCAAAACAATAAATCGTGTACTGAGGACTCGCCTGCTTACACACTATAATCAAACTCACTTTTGTTGCAAATGTTGGTTCGTTCGCTAGATCCGAGCCTGTTTAAGTGATTTTGGAGATATTTGTGACCCAAAATGGCGTTTAAAATGTTCCAGGAACTTCCGACCGTCTTCTTCTTCTTTGTTTTAGGCAGCCACATTCAATGAGCAAAAACCTGCTCGGAGATTATGCTGTACTTTGGGGGGTCTGCAGAGTCCTATAAAGTGGTATAAGAAAAAGAGAAAGACAAGAGCGAAACATTTGAAAGAGAAAGAAAAGAACAGAAATCCGTCTCCTTGCATATTACCCAATTTACTTTCTTGTTTGTTTGTTGTTGTTGTTGTATATTGTTTGTTTGTATTGTTTGTTTTTGCTTTGTTTTCGACAATTTGGCCTAAACTCTTTTTTCTTTTCTTTCTTTTTTTCTTTTTTAATTGAGCGGGCCATTTCCGTGTGTATGCCTTTATAGGACAACACGAAATATAATCTCCGAGCAGTTTTTGCTCAATAGAAGGTGGCTGCCCACTCCAAAGAAGAAGATTTCACTTTTTGTTTTTGGTAGAGTCGTTCAGGTCATATGTATCATTACATCACCATTTCACACACGTCAGCCTCGTGCTCGCATTCTCCCCCAAAACGTCTCCGCCAACCGCAACCTAAGTAGATCAAATTTCATTCGTGTCATCGCTTGTTGGTGTCTAATCGTTTGTTTGCAATGGTGTTTTCATGGAACATTTGCGCATGTTATGTGTTGTCTATTTAAGCTCCCTTTTTCGCCTTTGAATGTTCTCATAGAAGAAGAAAAACATACAAGGAGAAGTTCTAGGTCAAACCAAATTTTTCAATGTGAAAGTTTGAGACATCTTTTGGTAGATCTAATCTTCAGGTTCAGTCGTACCCAAAATTGTAGGTTGTTTTCCAGCTGTCACCGGTTCCAAACTTGTCTGGGGGTCAAACATCGATGCCTGAAGATTGTGTTTCCTGAAGAAAACAAACGTCCTTAAATATTAGCGCTACCGATTACTGACTTCCGTCGACAAGTCCTTCGTGCGAGATTTGGTGCGAGATCGCCAGTAGCCTGACCCTATGACCTTTGCACTCTGGGTATTAATAATTCTTATAAAGCACTATTCTTTCACCAGAGTTAAACTCACTGCTCTGTACATACATCTTATCACAAAAACTACATTAACATATATTTCAGCAAACAAAACCTTAATTATTGTAGCTTAAATTACCGTTATCGCCTATCGTACAACACACACACACACACACACACACACACACACACACACACACACACACACACACACACACACACACACACACACACACACACACACACAATGACATGCGCACACAAGTCTCCGCTCGTCCACTCATTAAACAATTAACAAAATATTAACTTAATGATCTCAAACAACAACACCAATTTGAATCTGTCTTATCACCCACCCAACCCGTATTCACAACATTTTTAGAATCCTACTCCTAGCGAACCATGCTGTCTGGTCCCTGTTAGCTCAGTGCACACGCGCAAAAACGATCTTATTTCAGAACACTGATATGAAAAGATCTAATAATAATAATGATATTAGCGGCCATTTCTATAGTGCCCTATCTCATCGACAATGGTGAGCACACCGCGCTTTACAAGATCAAAACAAAAATAATATCTGGTCATAATATCGTATTCCTCGCACACAACACCCTCTCGCGCGCACATACACACACACACACACACACACACACACACACACACACACACACACACACACACACACACACTCACACACACACACACACACACACACACACACACACATACACACACACACACACACACACACATACACACACACACACACACACACACACACATACACACACACACACACACACACACACACACACACACACACACACACACACACACACACACACACACACACACACACACACGTGCGCACATGAGTGTAACGAGGAGTGAGGGTGGTAAAGGGGAATGGGGAAGCAAGCAGACTGAGAAGACAGAATTTAAAATCACTTGTTTTGATATTGATTGTTAGGTGACTTTTTTACTCTGTTTTGAAGATCCAAACACATAAACGGTTCAAAAGAACGCTTATTTGTTTGTTTGTTTGGATCTTGTTTTAGAACGCTAGCAGTCATTCTTGCTTCAAATTTTTGCTGTCTTGAAGGCAGGCGAGGACCGGATGAGACGGATGTCAGAAGGGAGCGAATTCAGTTGCGTTGGAGCACAGTAGGAGAAACAGCGCTGGCCAAAGTTTTTTGTTCTAACATGCTGGATACGAAATATCCGTGTGTCTGCAGAAGAACGGAGCTTCCTCGCAGGGGTGTACATAGTGAGAATGTCTGATAAATAGGAGTTAGAGAAGAAGTTGTGGCAGATAGGCATAGCTGACAGTTTGTATGTAGTCTATTCTGGCTTGGACCGGTAACCAGTGCAGAACTTGCAGAAAAGTTTGCACATGATAACGTTTGCGTGCCTTGAAAACCAGTTTCGCTGCAGAGTTCTGACATTTCTGTAGTCTACTGAGAAAGGTAAAGTGGGTGGCCAGACAGAAGAAAATTGCAATAATCTAATTTAGAGAGAAAGCTGTTTATTACGAAAAAAAAAAAAAAAAAAAGCATGCCATTTTTCGGGGTAATCCCCTTTATCAAACTACAAAATGTTACTTAAACAACTGTTAACCGGTGGAGTACAATGAAAAATGAGATATATGTTTGGATCTTGCTTCAGAACGCTAACAGTTATTCTTGTTTTTCTTTCCTTTTTTTTTTTTTTTCCTTTTTTTTTCCTTCCCCCCCCCCCCCCCCCCCCCCCTTTTTTTTCCCCCCCTTTTTTTTTCCTTTTTTTTTTTTTTTTTTTCTAACAAAGGTTGTTTTGTTTTTTGGTTGTTGTTTTTTCTAACATAGAGAGAACAAAGGCACAGATGAGAGTTTTGGTTGCTTCAACAGTCAGGTATTGGCTGATACAGCTGATGTGTCTGATTTCCACGTGAGCGGATAGGCAGACAGTTGAAATTTGCTATGTCAAGAGTCATGTTGTGTGAGATCATAAAACCAAGGTTGCGAGCACAGGTTGTGAACGGAATATCGGCAGTGCCAACACGAAGAGAAGTGGGCTGAGCGTCAGGGAAAAGGGTTCCATTTTATTTCGTCGGGAGAGCCTCCGTCTTGTCATACAGTTTCAGTTTGCCTTGGTGCCATCCAGGTCTTCATATCAGAGATGCATGTCTGCATGGTCAAGACATTGGCGTGTATCTGATCAAGAGGACAGAACTGATGTGGCTGTGTGTCATCACATTCTGGCTGGAGACCGAATGAGTTTCAATTAAAGAGCAGAAGGTGCAGAGCAAAGAGCGAAGAGGATAGGACCAAGAATTGATCCCTGTGGGACACCAAAGTAAACGTCCGCAGGTCTTGAACTCTGGCAATGGCGGAGACATTATTAGATTTAAGTTACTCTTCTTCTTCTTCTTCTTCTTCTTCTTCTTCTTCTTCTTCTTCTTCTTCTTCTCATACGGGGCTTGTACTGTACTGTGCTGTTTTAAATTAATTGTATGAACTTCACCGAGGCAAATTCCTGTGCACATTTTAATGTCCCTCGCTCATAATACCCTTGTATCTTGTGTCTTTGTAGAGCAGAACACGCCAGATCTTTTCTTAAACAGCTGCTATGGCTTTCCATAAACCAAAGAATGAAATACAAAACATTTTGCCTCTGCTATCAGAGTATCATTGGCATTGCCCGTCTGTACTTGGCTGAACATGTTTACAGATACGTCCCTTCTGGGCTTCTGCGTTCTTCTTCGGACAGTAGAACTTTTCGCATCCCCCACGTTCAAAACAAAACGCATGGTGGTCGGGCCTTCTTCTTCCCTGCTGCACAAATCTGGAATTCTTCCCCCCCCCCCCCCCCCCCACTACCCCTCCCTGTTCACTTGGACTGCGCAAGCTGTAGCGGTGCTGGCAATTTTTCAGCTACCGAAACTTATTTGCCTGTTTGTTTCCTTTCCGCAACAGAAACCGACAGGAAAAAACTCACCTGTTTTATGTGACAAACATCAGTCACGTCAGGCCATCGTAAACTACGTTAAAAAAAAAAAAAAAAGCCAAACACCCACAAAAGATTTAACACATGAAACAGAAGCAGAACAGCAAAACCGGATGTGAGGCACAGATTGTGCCATGGTAATCTGTAGGCTGGTTCAGGATCGGACAACTGGAGGATAAACACGTCGCTAGTGGAAACTTGCGAACAGCGACATTGCAAACTACTGACACATGCTGCCCTGCAGCTCAGCCAGTCAGTTATTTTGCAGTCCCCCAAATCTCCTGCAGCTCAGCCAGTCAGTTACTTTGCAGTCCCCAAAGTCTCCTACAGCTCAGCCAGTTACTTTGCAGTCCCCAAAGTCTCCTACAGCTCAGCCAGTTACTTTGCAGTCCCCAAAGTCTCCTACAGCTCAGCCAGTTACTTTGCAGTCCCCAAAATCTCCTGCAGCTCAGCCAGTCAGTTATTTTGCAGTCCCCCAAATCTCCTGCAGCTCAGCCAGTCGGTTACTTTGCTGTCCCCAAAGTCTCCTACAGCTCAGCCAGTCAGTTACATTGCAGTCCCAAAAGTCTCCTACAGCTCAGCCAGTTACTTTGCAGTCCCCAAAGTCTCCCGCAACTCAGCCAATCAGTTACTTTGCAGTCCCCAAAGTCTCCTACAGCTCAGCCAGTCAGTTACTTTGCAGTCCCCAAAGTCTCCTGCAGCTCAGCCAGTCAGTTACTTTGCAGTCCCCAAAGTCTGTTGCCGGTCAGCCAGTCAGTTACTTTGCAGTCCCAAAAGTCTCCTACAGCTCATCCAGTCAGTTGTTTTGCAGTCCCCAAAGTCTCCTACAGCCAGCCATTCAGTTACTTTGCAGTCCCCAAAGTATCCTACAGCTCAGCTAGTCAGTTACTTTGCAGTTCGCGAAGTCTCCTACAGCTCAGCCAGTCAGTTACTTTGCAGTCCCCAAAGTCTCCTACAGCTCAGCCAGTCAGTTGTTTTGCAGTCCCCAAAGTCTCCTACAGCTCAGCCAGTCAGTTGCTTTGCAGTCCGCGAAGTCTCCTACAGTTCATCCAGTCAGTTGCTTTACAGTCCCCAAAGTCTCCTACAGCTCAGCCATTCAGTTACTCTGCAGTCCCCAAAGTCTCCTACAGCACAGCCAGTCAGTTGCTTTGCAGTCCCCAAAGTTTCCTACAGCTCAGCCAGTCAGTTGTTTTGCAGTTCCCAAAGTCTCCTACAGTTCAGCCAGTCAGTTGCTTTACAGTCCCCAAAGTCTCCTACAGCTCAGCCATTCAGTTACTTTGCAGTCCCCAAAGTCTCCTACAGCTCAGCCAGTCAGTTACTTTGCAGTCCCCAAAGTCTCCTACAGCTCAGCCAGTCAGTTACTTTGCAGTCCCCAAAGTCTCCTACAGCTCAGCCAGTCAGTTACTTTGCAGTCCCCAAAGTCTCCACAGAAATAAACCGAGTTCCGACTCACCTTGGAATTAAATGCTGGTGTAATACTAACCTCGCATATAACTGCAACGTGTCAGTCATCTCTCCACCTACCTATTACGTGAAACCGATACAACGCGTTACAAGATCAGTACAACACTAACTGCCGTGTTCATTACAGGTGCGTGCAACAGCAGTTCTAACCGAAAAACAAAGGTGCTACTGACTCATGTAAATAGTCCGAGTCGCATGGATGAACGTGATCGACTGATTGAATTTTAACCAGTGAACACGAAACGGGGCCCGCGGCGGCACCCGCCAGTGAGCCGAGTGCTGTCAGATGATGGTTGGGGAGGACGAGGCAGCATCAGCGCCGCGTTAGGAATTTCGAATAATGACTGACTGTGCATTCACATGATCACAGAGCGCGCGATACTTTATTTTGTTTTACTAAGTAAGTAAACATGGTGCTTAACGTCCACAGAAACCATGAGGCTTATTAGCAACGGGGAGAAGGGGAGGGGGACGGTGTATGGAGGTGGGGGTAAGAGGGAGGTTATATACCTATCGCTACACTGTCACCACCAGAATGACTTCTGCATTAGGAAAAGTCCAAGGTTTTTAAGTATGCAAAATGACCATCGAAATGACTGACAAGTGAGTCACTAGTCTGAGATTTAATTAAAAAAATAAAATAAAATAAAAATGTTTATGTTTTTAATCGATTTTATTTTCTGTAGGCTGGCCGAGACTGCTGTCTCGATTTCTCCATCAGTCATGTGACTTTCTCGGAAGTAACGTCAGTCTGGGGAGTCAGTGCGGTTGCCATCTTAGATTGTTCATTGTGTATGCGTGTGGTCGACAAAAAGCTCTAACCATGCCGGCCTACTGTGTTGCGAACATGGGTCAAATGTGTACAATTCAAACGAGCTGACTTTGATGCTGCGCATCAGTCTCGCCCATTTGTGTAGCGAGCACTTCCATGAGTGCGAGTTCGGAAACCTTACGGCGGAATACCAAATGGGGTTTGCTTCAAAGCGGAATTCGTAGGGCTGTCCACAGGGTAACCGACTTGAACGAAATTCCAGTTCGAATCTCCAAGGATGAAGCTGAGGAGCAGCAAGCGCACAGCATGATACCAAAAATTCAGAGACACACTGATACCCTGAAACAAACGCTAACAAGGCAATGCTGGTGCAATTTTCTATGAGGACCAGCCCAGAAGATAGTTTTACCCATCCAACAACGTTCTGTTCATCAATTCATTTTGTTCCACTATAAGAACGCATGGATAGTTCAAGCATTGAGAAGATAATACTGCATGTATGAAGTCCTTTAATGAGCAAATGGGAACACACTAGCGAGGTTGTCATATGGCATCTTAAAAAAGAAAAAAAGAAAAAAAAAAGCTTCTTGTTTTAGGTCGAAATGTAGAAGTAATTATTTGTCGAGGCATTACATTTACACACACACACAAACACACACACACACGCACACGCACACACACACCCACACACACACACGCTCGCACACACTCTCTCTCACACACACACACACACGCACGCACGCACGCACGCACGCACGCACGCACGCACGCACGCACGCACGCACGCACGCACGCACGCACGCACACACTCACACGCACGCACGCACGCACACACTCACACACACACACACACACACACACAAACACACACACACACACATACACGCACACACAACACACACACACACGCACGCACGCACGCACGCACGCACGCACGCACGCACACACACACACACACACACACACACACACACACACACACACATGCCCGCCCCCGCGTAGATGTAATGGGACTGATAAAAAGGTTTCGGAAAAGAAAGCTATTGGATGTCTTTTTTTCTTAGTATGGACTAGACCGAAACATAGTTTTGCGTGCAGTGCCCACTGCCAGGGATTTTCTGTTTCTAATTTCAATCAACTTCATGTTTTGTTCCGATTCGTCTTCTTGCAAATGAATGCCCTGTAATGCCCTGTAACATGCTCAGTGACATGGACATCTGCTTGTGACCTGACCTGACCACACGTCCTGATTTGAACTTCGTGACTGACTGGTCGTTAAAAATAAGTGATCAAGCAATTGGTCCGCATACTTTCTGCGCACACAAAGCGTGGCGTGAGGACATTGGTTACTGCATTAGTAATTGGCCTCGGCTGGCAAAGGCACAGTGGACATTAGCAGCTGTTTTGTAAAGCCAGCGCCAGTTCGCCTTCTCTTCACAACCCATTATGTGTGTCCTAGCTGCCTTCTGGTACCTAGCTTCACTTTTCCCTTAGCCCTTCTTAGTCACAGCGGTGCTCCGCATCAAGGGAAAGTGCATTTCATCACATAGTCTGAGCAGGGAGACAGAGGTTGGGTTGGGAGAGAGAGAGAGGGACAGACAGACACACACAGAGAGAGACCTAGACAGACAGACAGACAGACTGATTGAGAAAGATGGGGAAAAAATGTATCATTCGTTGATTTAACGATGCGTCCATTTGTTCAACACAACACATATTTAATGTTCCTACAAAAGTATACTAAAGCTTACTATAGTACGCAAAATGGACTAAAACTTTTGTTTTCCTCCCTTTTTTCTTCTTTTTTGCCCCCTTTTTTTTAATTTTTAATGGATTGATTAATAATTAACTCATGAATTGTAACTCATTTCTGAGTGATGCATTATTCCCTATTCACTTATGCTTATGGGCTGGTTTCCGTCTGGTGGCCTGTCACAGCACACAGGCAGAAAAAGGACAAAAGCACGACGATTTCCGGAACACACCAATAAAAATATATACGTTCATTTCAGGACATCTCTGAGCGCTCAGAGAAACCCTTTTGCGCCATTGTCACGGTTGAAAGTGGGCGGCTGCAAAGCAAACAAGGCAGGTTGTATAACACAAACAGCAAACAAGTCAAGTCAAGTGGTTTATTTCAGAAACCCCAGTGGGGGTACATGAAAGAACATCAATGAAAGAACATCTGGTATGACACGGCAGTAAACATACAAGTGCATACAACGAAAAGAAACAAAGTGGCAACACGTCCCTAATCAATACGTTCTCCAGGGACACACGACAGTAAACCTGCAGAGAAAGCCGAGAAAGAAAGGCAGTCCTAGCTGCCACAGAGAGGGTAAGGACGGGGTGGGGGCGAGGACGGGGTGGGGGCGAGGGGGCGGGGGTGGAGGGCTTGGGGGTAAACAACTCTGTATGTCCTGTGAGGACGACGGTCTTGTTTTCTGGGACCACTTAAATGATTTCAAAGCGTACATCGTCAGAGTTCAAGGAACACATAGAAAAGGCGAGTGATAAAATGAATGAATGTATCGACACCTCTATTCAGATGTTCACGCACGCGCTGCTTAGCGCTGCCAGTTGCATGAAGAAGATTGTCACTGTTGGTAGCTCTCCAGAACACAGATCTCCCTGGTTTGATGCAGAGTGTCATCAGATGAAAAAAAGAAGTCAGAAAATGCCTTAGACATTTTAGAAAATCCAAAGATCCAGAAGATGACTCGATGTATGGGAGAAAACACAAAGCATACAAACAGCTAGTCCAAAAGAAGAAAAATGATGAGCGAAATGCCCGAATAGGTGTCTTGCTGGACTCAGTGAACAATCCTAAAGATTTTTGGAGAGAAATTAAAAAATACAGGTGCAGGACGTGTTCTAAGAATGACATTTTACAAGACGAATGGACAGATCATTTTTGTAAAGTGTTTAATGAAATTAGCCAGGTTCACACAGAAGATGAAACTGATGACGAAAGCGTAGACGAAAGTTATAATGACATTCTTGACGCAGATATAAGTGAAATGCAAGTGAAGAAAGCTATTTAACACCTCAAATGTGGCAAGACAGCCGGATCAGATGGTATACTTGGAGAAATGATAAAAACAGCTGAACAAGAGATTACACCATACCTGACAAAATATTTTAATGTTCTGTTTGCTAGTGCCAAATTTCCTCTTGAGTGGTCCAAAGCAATTATAATTCCACTACTCAAAAAAGGAGATGTGAACGATCCAGGCAATTACAGAGGCATTTCACTCTTGAGTATTTTAAGCAAGGTTTACACCCACATTATTAACAGCAGACTAACATTATGGGTCGAAAGCAATTTTCTGCTAACTGACGCTCAAGCAGGGTTCCGGAAAGGTCGATCCACGGTTGACCATATCTTTACCTTGCACGCTGCTATAGAGAGACAGTTTGCAAATAACTCAAAGTTGTACGTTGCGTTCATTGATTTTAAGAAAGCCTACGATTCTGTTAATCGCAACATTCTGTGGTCGGTACTGCTCAGAATCCAAGGTAAAATGCTGAGAACTATTAAAGCCATGTATGCTAGCGTACAGGCATGTGTTAAAAGCAACGCCACAAAAGATCTGTCGGGCTTTTTTTCACTGTTTGCAGGGTCTGAAACAAGGATGTATTGCCAGCCCAATTCTCTTCTCTCTGTTAGTAAACGAGCTTGCGAATGAAATCTTTGCTAAGGCAAGGCATGGTATACCACTTGGACCTACTGATATTGAACTATTCCTGTTACTTTTTGCTGATGACTTGACCTTGCTGGCATCAACTGTAATTGGGTTACAGAGTCAGCTGAATGTGTTGTCTGTAGCTGCAGAGAGATTGTGTTTAACCGTGAATTTAGACAAGTCCAGGGTGATAGTGTTTAGAAAAGGTGCCTTTTTGGCGGCAAAAGAAAAATGGTTCTTAGGTGGTGCAGTACTAGAGGTGGTGAATAAATATAAATATCTAGGGCTGACTTTTTCCACAGGACACAGTTTTGCTGCGGCAATGGAGGATGCGTCAATAAAAGCAAAGAAAAGCACGCTAGAAGTACTGAGAGCGCTGAAAAAGATCAGTTGTAATTCCCCGGAAGTATTTTTTAAGCTCTTTGATGCACAGACTGTACCCACATTGCTGTATGCTGCAGAAATCTTGGGCTACAGAAATTATTAAAAAATTGAACGTGTGCACCTTTTTGCTTGTAAGAAATTTTTGCATGTGCGTAATAAGACTCCAAATGATGTTGTTTACGGAGAACTAGGTTGCTATCCGTGGTTCATTACAGCTACAGTTAGGTTTATTAAGTATTGGCTAAAATTACTCATGCAACCGGACAACTTCTATTCCAGAAAAGCATACAAAATGTTACTTGCTTTACACAACAGAGGCAAAACAACCTGGGTGTCACATGTAAAATTAGTGCTATGTACCAATGGATTCGAGCAAGTGTGGCTTTTTGGTTGCGGAAATGTTAAACCGTTTATCAAGGAGTTGGAAGAAAGACTGCGTAGTTCATTCTGCCACAGATGGTGTAATCATCTAGACACAAGTGAAAGGTTGTCAGTGTACAATAGCTACAAACACTGCTTTCAAAGGGAGGGATATGTGGATGTTCTTTGGATGGAGGTATACAGGAACTCTCTCGCACAGTTTAGAATGGGAGTATCGCAAATGAATCTCCATAGATACCGGTTTTCAACAACAGATAATGCAATATGTCCATTTTGTGCCACCCAACAAGAAACTGAAATACATTTTGTATTCCAATGTCCAGTGTATAATCAATTAAGAAGCAAGTACCTGCCTGACATAATTAATGTACGCGACCCCAGAAAACATCTCATCATCCTCATGAGTAGTAGCTCTCAGGAGGCAATTTTAAATGTTGCAAAATTCCTAGTGTGTGCATTTAATCTAAGGTCATCTAAGCTGGATGCGAATACTTGAGTATCACCCTATGTGGATGTCCATGGAGCCGCTCTGCAAACATGTGTACTTATGTGCACATGGTAATGAATGTAAAGTACTGGTAGACATTGAATTAGCCCATTGCAGATTTGGCTGAAGTGTTCCCCCACTGAAAGGGGCTGTTGGTCAATTAAATTAAATATCTCTCTCTCTCTCTCTCTCTCTCTCTCTCTCTCTCTCTCTCTCTCTCTCTCTCTCTCTCTCTCTCTCTCTCTCACACACACACACACACACACACACACACACACACACACACACACACACACACATACACACCCTGACACACATACACTCACACACACACACACACACACACACACACACACACACACACACACACACACACGTGAGCACGCGCGCAACATCTTATTTTCTCAGCATGAAGAAATAACTATTATGTGCACACAAGCATCTGATTAAAACAATCGTACTTATCCCCCCCCCCCCCCCCCCCACACACACACACACAGTGATGTAAATAAGACTTATATACTAAGATATACTCATTTTAAAACGGTATACTTGTAAAAGGAATTGAGCAAACAAATAAAAAACTAAACAAAACAAAAACAAAATAAAGTTTACAGTAGGTGCATTAAATTTAGTTTCCATTGCCCAGTTGTTGTTGTTTTCCCCACGCACAAAGGGACACGCCCTGGCTTCCTTTCTTTCCCCCCCCCCCCCCCCCACACACACACACGGCCACACGCCTGTACACACACACACACACACACACACACACACACACACACACACACACACACACACACACCGACTCCCCCCCCACACACACACACACACACACACAGCGGAGCCTCATCCTGGATGGCGAGACGAATTGAAATCACAGTGACGAGTTGTGCAGTCTGACAGCTGTTGGCAGGAAAGAGTCCCTGAATCTGCTGGTCCTGGCCCTGAAACACCTCAGCCGTTGGGAGGAGGCACCCCTGGGGACTTGAGAGGACAGCACGTGGTTCAGTGGGTGATGGGCGTCCGACAGAATCCTGTGCAGCCTTTTCACAGCAACACTTCCGTAGATGGTACTTGGTGTTGCTGTCTCAGCCCCCGCAGATCTTTGCCGTTGTCCTTGCAACCTTGTCCAGTCGCTCCGTGTCTGCCTTCTTGGAGTTGCCGAAGTAGCACACCTGATTGTAGAGCATGGCACTTTGGATGATGGTCTGGTAGAAGCGAACGAAGATATTCTTGTCAACCTTGAATTGTTTCAGCTTTCTGAGAAAGTACATGCGCTGGTTTGCTTTCTTGCAGCATGCCTCAATATTTGGCGACCCGTCTAACTTGTTGTCGGTGATGGTGCCCAGGTACTTGTAGTTCGTGACTATTTCCACTGGCTAGCCCCTGATGACGATCGGGTCCATACTGACCTTTGCTCTGCGGAAGTTGATGACGACTTCTTTGGTCTTGGTCACGTTCAACTCCAGGTAGTTCCTGTCGCACCATTCAATCAGGTCCTCCACGGCCTGTCTGTATGACGAGTCGTCCTCCTGGATCAGACCTGACAAGGATGTGTCGTCCGCGAACTTGACCATTACACTGCCGTCTTCTTTGCTGCGGCAGTCGGCTGTGTACAGGACGAAGAGGGCCGGAGACAACACACATCCCTGAGGGGCACCTGTGTTGGTTGTCAAAAGGCTGGACAGCGCCTGTCCCACTCGCACTTGTTGTGGTCTGTCTGTTAGGAAACTGAAGATCCAGCGGATGAGAACAGGGTTCACAGACATTGCGAGAAGTTTCTCAACCAGGAGATGTGGCTGCATGGTGTTGAAGGCGCTAGAGAAGTCGATGAACAGAACCCTTGCATACGATTTTGGCTTGTCCAGGTGGTCGTACAGTCTGTGAAGGAGTGTCAAAATGACGTCCTCAGTGCTTTTATCCTTTGAGTAGGCAAACTGGAGTGAATCCTGATGCCCAGCTGTTTCGGATCTCAGCAGACGCAGCACGATCTTCTCAGCACACTTGAATGGAATGGAGGTAAGTGCTACAGGCCTGTATTCATTTAACTCTTTTGCTGAACGTTTCTTTGCCACGGGAACGATTGTTGAAGTTTTCCAGATACGAGGGGTGTAGCTTTTGTCTAAAGACATCTGGATTAACTTGGTGAAAACAGGGGCTAGTGACTCACTGCATTTCTTCAGCGTTCTTCCGCTGACCTTGTCTGGGCCTGTTCCGCTGCGTGGATTGACTTTCCTGAAGCACGCTCTGACATCTTCGTCGCTGACAACCACGGGGTGTGACGAACGGCTTTGGGTTTCCGACATGACTCGTTCTTGTTCCATGTGGAAGTCACGCTTGTCGAATCTGGTGTAGAACGTGTTCAGGTCCTCCGCTAACTTGGCTTCGTCAGTAGTTTGCACTTGTCTCTTCTGTTGTTTGTAGCCTGTGATCGTCTCGATCCCCCTCCAGTACAGCCTGGCATTGTTCCCTGCAAAGTTGTTCTCCAGTTTGTCCCTGTAACGTCGTTTCTCTTCCGTTATCTTCTTGTCGATCTCACTTCTTATCTCCCTTCCTGAAGGCAAGTTGCTTCCCTTTCAGAAGGTCTTTCAGCTGCGTCTTAACCCAAGGCTTGTTGTTGGGGTAGGATTTGACCGTCTTGCAGCTGATGTAGGACGATACAGCGTCAGCCGCCTCGTCCAGAGAACTGAAGCCTGTGTGGAAGATGCTCCAGTCTTTGCACAGGAAACAGCCGTTGAGGGATTTGATGTCCTCCTTGCTCCACGTTTTCACAGATCTCGTCAGCGGTTTCGATCTCTTCAGCTTCTGTCTGTAAGCCGGAATCAGGTGTACCATGTTATGATCTGACCTGCCGAGTCCGGAGAGTGGTCGGGATGTGAATGCGCCAGGGATGTTTCCGTAGCAGAGGTCGATGGTCTTGTCCTTGTAGGTGAAGCACGTGACGTATTGCTTGAAGTGAGGGAGGACCCGGTTCAGTCGACATTTGTTGAAGTCCCCCAGAACAAAGCAGGGGGCGTCCGGTGACAGCGACGACAGCCGGTGGATGACTCGGCTCACACCCTCACTTGCCAGCTTCACGTCAGCGTCAGGGTGGATGTAAACGGCTGTAATAAACAGCTGGTTGAACTCACTGGGTAGTACGGTCGTAGGGCTACAGTCAAGAGCTCTAGATGTCCCGTGCAGAGTTGTTCTTTGACAGTGATGTTACAACACCAGTGACAGTTCACGTACACACACACGCCTCCACCTCTTCTCTTTCCGGTCTCGTCCAAGGACCTGTCACCACGAACTACAGTGAAGCCAGGAATTTCCGGTCTCCGTCATTTTCCGTCAGCCATGTTTCTGACAAGCACAGCTCGCTTCTCTAAATTCATGGTAAAATTTCACATTGGCCTCAGGTTCGTCAGTCTTGTTTCTTATGGACTGAGCATTCCCAAAGACAATCGACGGCAGAGGCAGTCGATATTTGCTTCTTCTGGCTCTCAGTCTCACCCCGCCTCTCCGTTCTCTCTTTCGGGGTCGAAGGTCACGGAACCTGCTACTCGAAAGATCGACTTGTCCCGCTTCAACTCCACGTGCGTAACGCCTACTGAGTAAAAAGATTCACGACTAAATATGGCTTCGGTTAAAAAAAAAGAAAAAAAAAGAAAAAGGCTTCTGTACAGCGCACTTACTTGAGAATGTCCTGGCAAAGTACAGCACAACAGTCTCTTCGAAATAGTACACACCCAAACCGCTCGATCAGTCACATCCTTACATAGCACTCTGCAAACTTTAAAACTTAAATCTACAATAAGAACAACAGTAGAACACAATAATATACAGAGACGTATTCCGTGCACCACCAGTCGCAACAGAGTTGCGCCCTCAGGTCTGATTCAGCGACGAGTCCTACTGCCCTTACCGCAGAACCAGCGAGAGTTACGCCCTGAACTGTGTGGATGAGATGCTCAGCATGGTGATGGAGGTGTAATGATGTGGGCTGCGATCAGCTCGATCGGAAGAAGCCCTTTGCTGTGTGTCCAAGGAGCCCTGAACCCACAGCGATCCTGCTGCCACACGCCTTCCCCCTTCTGGCTGCGCTGGCGCCGTATTCTAACACCACAACGTCAGACTCCTTGCTGCTCGCTCACCGCACAGTTCACCGCCAACAACGTTCCAGCTCTTTTTGCTGGCCTTCCGTCTCCCCATTTTCAAGAAGAAGAAGAAGAACCTATATTCGGAATGCGCTCAACCACGCCCTCAGCACTTTTTTTTTTATCAAACAAAAGCAAATCTAATTTTACATCTAATGCCACGACTGCCATATTGATACTATTTACAAAGTACATGTATTAGAATACTAGGGGGAGGGGTCGCTTAATACAGGACGTACACACACGCGTCACAAACACCACACGCACACACCACACGCACACACCGCACACACACACGCGCGCGCGCGCGCGCGCATACACACAAATAGGTGAGGGAAAGGATTACTAGTTTTATCTGGGGTAAAAGTACATCGAAAATAGGAAAGGTTATAATTCTGTTTTCAAAGTCGACAGAGTTGAGCATTGTCTGAGATCACGTGGAAGTGAGTTCCAAATGTAAGGTCCAAAGCAAGTAAAAGAACGAAAGCCATGCGTCTTGCGTTTGTATCGTTGGTTCTGGAGTATGCGAGAATTAGAAGAGGGGCGAGGCGTTGGGGACGGAGTGCAGACATGTAGCAGTTCAGGGAGGCAGGGAGGACCACAGCCATGTATTGATAGAAGCACATAATTCATCCCAATCGAACACATTGTGGACGAGTAGGACACAGTATGGCAGAGTGAACGCCAACAGGAGTGGGTGGCCATCCGAGCTGAAGTGATTCGCAACCTGATCCAGTTCATGCCACGGGCAGTTATTGATTGTTGCGGAGGGATAACGTTTACTGATTTGCATGCACTGCAGTCTCGAAATGCCGACTTATTGAACTGATGTCATGGACGGGAACGTTGAAAACATGAACCTTGACCAGGATAAATTGTAAACTGAAATTTGATGAAGTCTTCTTGTAAAATCGTTATAAAAACAACGGCACGTTCAATCACAAAACGTTTAATGCGGATCACGCTCGTTTAATCTCCTCTAAGCACTCGAGAAGCTTAGCCGCCGAAGGAGAGTTCCTTTAGGCCGACGGACAAGGCAGGGGGAATAATCAGCACATAGGGACGTCGAATAAACGCATCGGCGATGCCTCCCTTACCACGAGCACGATCATATCACTACAAGATGTACCATCAGGCTGCGACGCCATCGTTAAGCGTCTGATCGTGTAATGCAGGTTTCAGACTTGCTCCATTCTCATCTGTTCTGACAAAGCCGTCTGATGGTCAGTGAAACTCGTCTATTGTATAAAATAGACATTACTGGCAAGCCGAGCCTATTACCAGCATACAATGCAGTTTGTGGGTGTGTGTGTGTGTGTGTGTGTGTGTGTGTGTGTGTGTGTGTGTGTGTGTGTGTGTGTGTGTGTGTGTGTGTGTGTGTGTCTTTGTGCCATAGGTATCACTGTCACGAAAGGTTCTCGTTCTTTCGTCCCGCAGCGCAATAATAGCGCGACCAGTTCTACTGTTTCTTCGTCGCTGGTGGCTGCCATTCCACGGAGACCTTAAACATAATCGCCTTTCCATCAATCAGTGTACCAACGTGTTGCGTAGCATGCTACACGAAATGTAGTAACATTTGGTGATATGGTAGAGCATGTTGTAGTCATTTTACACCCACACGCACGCATGCCCGCACTCACGCACCCCCCTCTCCCCCCACCCCCCACCTCCCACACACTTAAGCAGGTATGTGTATGCTCATGATCTTTAAAGGGAATTCGGAAACAAAATCTGATTTGCATCTAAAAGAGAGGAAAAACAGTAGATCTCAACAAGAACATTTCAATTAACTAGACGTAAAAGAAGAAAACAATGCTCATATTGTCAAGGGAAGATACAGAAATTCAGCATATTACATACGCATTAATTCCATTAGGATAACTTCAACAACCTGGAAGAAGCTGACTCAAAATTAAATGTCATAATGACACTAACACTGGGTGATTAATCCTGGTAAATAAGTGTGTGAACTTTATTACGGTTACTACTGATGAAAGCATGTTTCTCCATCACTGTTTTCGTAAACGGCATTTTGCCAATCTTTGACTTTAAATAAAAACAGAACTAAGAAGTTACAAAAATGTGTTTCAATCGAAAAATGTAACTATTTCACCAAAGTGGGCTCTCTTTGGGAAACCTTTCTGAAGCTATTCTGGCTTTGGTACTACAACTGCAACTTCCAGTTGTGTCTTGTGGCTTAATACAGTGTTCGCTTAGACCATGCTTTTCGTCTGATGCAAGTGCCGCTTATTTGCACCTAAACAATAATAACGGCAGATTTCTATACCGCCTACGCTTTGTCAGCACACAGTGTTTTACAATGAACAATCAGGACAAAATATAAACAAATAAATGTAACAATCCCCCCCCCCCCCCCCCCCCACCTCTCCCCCCGCACATACACACAACGCATAATAGCCAGAATCACTTGTTCAGTAATTAAAATACAATCTGGAGAGGAAGGTTTTGTGGCTGCACTTGTCAGATGAAAATGATGGGCTGTGCATGATGGAGAAGAGGCGGGAATACAATCTGGAGAGGAAGGTTTTATGGCTGCACTTGTCAGATGAAAATGATGGGCTGTGCATGATGGATAAGAGGCGGGAATACAATCTGGAGAGGAAGGTTTTATGGCTGCACTTGTAAGATGAAAATGATGCGCTGTGCCTGATGGAGAGGAGGCGGGAATTCCGTGTCTCAGCCTATTCATTTCGAAGCGTATTTTCGCACTTTGGCGCGCGGCATATAATTATTAATTTACAGTGAACCGGTGAAAATCGGACATAAGTGTTTCCAACATTTGCTACAAATATGTAAATGCACACCAAACACAGTTTTTCTTTCTTTCTTCTTCTTCCTCTCTTCTTGTCTTTCCGTGGAGGTGGGGGCGGTGGGGGAGGGGGGGGGGCGTTTCCAGATGGAATTTGATTTAGGTTATTATAGGGTCACGTGTGCAGACTGGAAGTCCGGCGGGGGTGTTTTGGGTGAAATGGTCCACTGGTGCACGTGGAAAAGTCCATCGAGGAATGTGTTTGGGTTTGCTGAGGAATACATAAACGTAGAGCAGAATGGGCCCATACACAAATCGAATTTTAAACCATTTTTTTAATGTAAAGGAAGGTTGTAGCATTCCAGCTGTTTGAGGTGGAGAAACGTCACAGGGACAGGAATGCAAGCACCGCCTCATCGTCGTTAGGTCAGTCACTGTCGTACACACGCTTTGCAAAGGACGGGGTAGGTCAGCTGGTAACGGGTCGGACCGAAAAGCCAGGCGTAATACTGACGCGGTTCCATTACCCGGTTCGGCAAGAGAGTTTTTCTCTCAGCGTCAATTTTCAGTGCAGACTCTGTTGCGGTGTCCATACAGCCCCCATGTAAGGTTGCGTGCGTCAACATCTGTGCGCGCGTTAAAAATCCCAAACACTGTAAGTAAGTAAACATTTTGCTTTACGTCCACAGAAGCGAGATGGCTTATCGGGGACGGAGACGGGGGGGGGGGGGGGGGGGGGGGATGAAAGAGTGAAGGCTCGACCGCGCGCTCGTATGGGTTCCATTGAATCTGATGCTGGAATCACGGTAAATAACAATTAATGCTGGAGACGGACTGAGAGAAACAGAATACTACAGACGATTCTAATTGCTGGCGGAACTGTCAAGTAACTGAATGTTCTCCTTTGGTACAAAGTAGACAGCGTAGATTTTGGGCAGGAAGACAAAGACCTGCATGGAAACGACCGAGAAGATCATGGCTGTCGCCAAGCACGCTGCCTTCACTGTGTAATCGGTGGCTGTAAAGTAGGTGGGCAAGAAGGACAGCCACATGAGCACGGTGGTGTAGATGCAGAACATGATGAACTTGGTCTCGAAGAAGTTGTCGGGCAGGCTGCGCGTTCTGAAGGCGCAGACGGCGCACATCATCATCAGCAGCAGGTTAAAACAGACGCTGAAGGAGAAGCCCACTGCAGGGTCTGAACACATCTTTTTCACCAGTTTCTCGCCGACGTTGGGCATGACAGTGATGGCCACGGGGAGTTCCACCACCATGGTAATGCACTGCATCAGGACCTGGCAAGACACGAGTCAACACGAGAATTTAGTTGTAAAGCTACAACACGAAAGGAGAGACAATACCGCTGATGTTGATGATGATACTTTAGTACACAAGGATAACGATTTAAGCACAAGTCGGATTTTTCTTATTTTATTACAAATTTGTCCCCGATGACAAACACAGAAACATTCAATAGAATTCTGTGTGCAACCAGCGCTTTCATGAGAGCTCTGTAAATATTGTGGGGTTTGTTGTTGTTGTTGCTGTGTGTGGGACGTGTGTGCTATTGATTTATGAAAAATCGAAGCAGTAACAAATTCATTATTTGTCTGTTTATTTTGCGCCTTGAGTTGAACTTAAATTTCCTGTTTTTACAGAGGACAAATAAATAGTCTTGATCTTGAGTCTTGAATAAACTACAAGTACCTAATACAAAATCAAATACGTCTAACTATAGAAACTATAGAAACCATTACTGTCTGATACTTAGCAACCTTTAAACAGAGCTAAAATGGAACAACAGTAATCAAATGCCAATCGGAACTCGCAGCAGAGACAGATAGACAGGCAGGCAGACAGACAAGCAGGCAGGCAAACAGACAAACACACACACACACACACACACACACACACACACACACACACACACACACACACACACACACACACACAAACAAACAAACAAACAAAGCCGACACAGAGACAGATACAGAGACAGACAGACAGAGATTTTGCTAAATCGTATTAAACGAATGCGGGAAAGCTCCGACTATATTGTTCCGACAGTCTGGAACTCACTGCCGGCCGACCTGAGAGCTTCTCCTTCCCTCCGAACTTTCAAAGTTAACCTAAAAACGCATTTCTTCCGCCAAGCCTTCTGATTGATTTGTACATGCCAACCGCTACCTGTTTCATATTCGTGTGTGTGTGTGTGTGTGTGTGTGTGTGTGTGTGTGTGTGTGTGTGTGTGTGTGTGTGTGTGTGTGTGTGTGTGTGTGTGTGTGTGTGTGTGAGTTGGTGGCGGGGGTGGGGATTGGAAGAGATGGAATTACGGGTAGGTAGTAATATAATGATTAAAAAAAATATATATATATTGTTGCTTCTCATATGGCACATGTCTTGTGTATTATACATTGTTAGTTGTCATAATTTTATGTATTATGTTTGTGAAACTTAGAAAATGTTGGAGAAGCGCAGTGAGTTTGGGTACACCAGACAATAGCGCTATACAAAAGTTATCTATTGTATAATATACAATATATATATCGACAGCAAAAATGAAATTTAACAAATTTGAAGATTAAACCATGAAGCATTATACACATATAAAATAAAAAAAGCTGATGACACAGATTTATAGCTCCGAAAAAGGGCATCGTCAATCAGATGAACACTGGAACCGTTTTAAAGGCAACAGTGGGCAAAATCTGAGAGACGGCGTGGAGCGCATAATTATGGGCTTTTGTGAGTGCATTGATACCATCTTGAACTGAACTGGACACAAGACAGACGTGCGGAGTACTCTTCCACGAATGGAATTAGCACAGAGTTGTAAAGACTAAGACGAAGACGAAGCAGGAGTTAGGGGACTTGATTTTGACTTGCGGGGAGCCGAACGGGGTCACCCCACCACGACCAACGCAAGTAGAAGAAGGGAAAGAGACAGTGGAGGAAGCAAAAGTTCTGTCGACCGCATGATACATTAGGGCCGTGAGTAAAATATTCACATGGAAATAACACTAGTCAGCATTACATTTACAGGGAAGATCTGATGCCACGAAATTATCAAGAAACAGATTCTCATGGGAGCAGGTCTACATCAAGGTATCTTGGAAAAGGACTGCCCTGCTTTTGGACGTACCTGTATACAAATGAGGATGAACGCAAACACCACCTGGGCTCTGGGGGTCACGCATTTAGGTTCCTCGGTAGGTTTCGTTCCATTGTTCCAGATCCGGTAAATACGGTAGAGCTTCACCAAAAGGGTTCCGTACGACATGGTCAAGGACAGATTGAAGCCGATATCGGTAACGACACAGGTGAACATGGTGGGTTCTACGAGGAAGGTCACCACGAGCATGCAGGTGAGCATGTGGCCAATGAGCATCATGATGGACACCTCTGGGCTACTGGCTTTGATCAGACGATTGTTACCTGGTCAGGCAGAAATCACCAGGTCAGGCTGAAATCTGGCGAGTACAATGTCTGTTAATCAGTCTGTTAGTCAATCCTTGTATAGGTTGGTCTTAAGGAAAGAAACTAGTTAGTATTTGGGGTTTAAAGTCCTGTCAGCAGCGCAGGGCCACCTCATTTGATCAAATTCTGTCATGATTCGTTGACCATGCAGACACGCATCGGATGATAAAAAAGTAAAACTGAATAGCAAAGGCTCCTCGTAAAGTCAAATAAAACCATTTTCCCTCACACTCAGCCCACTTCTCTTCGTGCTGGCACTGCCGACATTCCGTTCACAATCTGTGTTTGTAACTTGGTTTTTCGTGATTTCAGATAGTATGACTCTTGACTAGCACATTTTAACTGTCTACCGTTCTGCTTACATGGAAATCAGACGCATCAGCACTATCCGCTAGTACCTGAATGCTGAAACTCTCTACTATGCTTTTGCTCTCCAGGTTAGACTATTGTAATTCTCTTCTATCTGGCTGCCCACTTTGCTTCCTCACTAGACTACAGAAAGTCCATAACTCTGCAGCGAAACTGGTTTTCAAGGCATGCAAACGTGATCATGTGCAACCTCTTCTGCAAGCTCTCCATTGGTTATCGGTCCAAGCCAGAATAGACTGCAAACTGTCAACTACTTGTCACAATTTCTTTTCCGAATTATCTCCTGCTTATATATCTGACCTTTTCACTATGGCAGCTTCGTTCTTCGGCAGACAGATGGATACACCGTATCCCCCATGTTAGAACGAAAACCTTTGGCCAACGCCGTTTCTCGTACCGTGCTCCAAAGCAATGGAATTCGCTCCCTTCTGACATCGTCGCACTCAATCCTCCCATGCCTTCAAAACTGTGTTAAAAACTCACCTATATAAAAAAAAAAAAACAATATCACAAGTGATTTCAAATTCTGTATTGTAGGTGGTGACCATTCCAATCTAACCGAGTGTATTGTATACATGTTCCGGGCCATGACCCTTTAATCCTTTCTTTCCGGTCCTTTTCCTTTTTGGTTGGGTGGGGGTTTTATGGCCTCAATTATCTAAGGTAATTAATCTAAGGTGTTAAAAGTTGTGTGCTGGGCCGGCAACGTCTGTCGGTCTTCACCGCTGAGCTGCTGGCTATCTCGATGGCCCTGCAACACATCAGCGCGATACCAGTCACTCCCTTCGCCATTGTTATCTGCAGCGACTCCAAGGCGGCGCTGACAGCCATCAAGTCCGACTCCCAAAACGCACGGGAGGATCTCGTGCGTGAGATCGCGACAACTACCCACCAGCTGATCACCCGCGGTACGGAAGTTCGCTTTCAGTGGGTACCAGCGCACGTCTGATAGAGCAACAAAAAGAGGAGCCAAGGGAGTTGACTCAAGGTATAAGAGCTTAGTTTACCCTACCGTGGCGGGGATAGCTCAGTGGTTAGAGCACCGGACTCGTGATTGAAAGGTCGCGGGTTCGAATCCCTGCTGGAACGGCGGGAGAATTTTCTTCTCCAGGGTCGACTTTCTGTGCTGACTCTTATTTCGGTATCCGTTCCACCCCCGTGTTACCACAGTAGCACGTAAAAAATCCCGGTCATTCTGCCAAAAAGTGCAGGTGGCAGGTTACAGCTAAACACGCATACACCTTGCGTATGTGGATTTTATTGAACCGTGCTTCGGCATTGGTCACAACTTGTCCCTAATATGTCAAATGACATCTGAGGACATTAAGCATCAACTCATCATCACCGTGGCCTGTGAGCTCAGTGGCGTAGTGGACTGTGAGACTTCCCTTTTCGTCGCGCTCTGGTGCAGACCAACGTTGCGACTAGGAATCTCGGATCGAGACAAGCTGTTGGTATCGTACCTTTTACCTATTTTTCTTTACGAACGATTTTTGTATTGTGTTCTCGGGTGACTCTCGTTACCCGGAGAGCATCTTGCATTAATTAGAATCAATTTTGCAATTTTTGCGATCATATTCTAAATTTTCAGGAGGTTTACCCGCCTGTATACGTGTATGTGGTGTGTTTCCCTTTGTCTAGCGACCTAGTATCGTGTTGTATTTTTGTGACTGTAATTTGTTGCATACCCGTGTTGTAGTATCTGTGGCCGTGTTCTTTTTCCCTTGTCTAGCGACCTAGTATTGTGTGGTATTTTCGTGACTGTAAAGCGGTGTATACCCGTGTTGTATTATCTGTGGCTGTGACCGTGTCTACCTGGGCTGTGTATTTGTGGCTGTGAGTATAACTACCGTGTGTGGTTAGAGACCCAGTGATATCGTGTGTTGAGTGTTCGTGGCTGTGAATATAACTGCCGTGTGTGGCTGGAGACCCAGTGATATCGTGTGTTGAGTGTTCGTGGCTGTGAATATAACTGCTGTGTGTGGCTGGAGACCCAGTGATATCGTGTGTTGAGTGTGCCTTTCCGCTGTGGTGCGCGTCAGTGTTCATCGACGGTCCTCTCGCTTTCAAGCGCGTAGAGTCGTTCGGTGATTTGGCGCGCTCGTCACGCCGGCTTAACCGCCGTGTGGAGTGAGCTCAGCAGCGTTATCCAATAGCTGGTCCTGTGAGGCAAGTCGGTGTTCGTGTCTCACGATCTGATTGGCCTCTTTGTGCTGTGTTGTGGTGTAGAGAGTGTATTTTGTTGTGGTTTAGCTTCTATATCCACTTTTCGATCCCCCGTTCCCCCCTCGCCCATCAGTGCATGGTGCGTGCTGGTGTAGAGTGAGGTGGTGGTAGTGCGAATAGCCCTAGTGTGAAATTTCTACAAGTCTGTGCGACGTCTGCTGTGTGTGTGTGTGTGGAACGACGCGATGGAAGGAAGCAAGGGCCCTGGGCCCGACGCTTCTCGGAAAGATTCTGGCGACTGTGGTCCCGTGGGAGAAGCGATGCCAGTGAGGATTGAGGAAGGACCAGCTGGAAATGGTGTTCCACCGAGGTCTGGTCCCCTCACCCCCACCCCGTCCTCCCGAGGAAGTTCCCCAGAGTCGTCGGGGTCTGAGAACCGTCGGCGACGTCGGCCGCGCAGGCCTAAACGAAGACTGTCTAGCGACAGCAGCAACGAGGTAGATGTGACGCCAACGTCACAGACTCCCCTGAAAATGACCAAAGTTGGAGAGGGGGGCATGTCTGAGGAACCATCCTCCAGCCCTATCGGATCCGACGGAGAGTCCCTGATCTCGGTGGTGACCGCGTCACCGAGCCTCGAAGCGGCGTGCGACGAGGGGTCGAGCTTGCTCCCCCTGGTCAACGGCCCGAAGAAACCGGACAACCGTCCCAAAAACGACCGTCCGCCCAAAACTGCGCCCAGCGCATGTGCCCGCCCCCCCCCCCCCCCCCCCCCCCCCAGGTGGGAAAAAAGAGTCACAAGGCTCCACCTTCCAACCAACCCAGCAAACCGGCAGCGAACCAGAGGTTCACAGCTGAGGGGGCCTCTCGTAGGCGCCTCTTCCAGCAAGGAACCCGGACGCCAGCGTTTGTAGAACACCCCGTGGTGTTGCACGACCTCGGCGGGGGTGCCGCACGGTTCGACAAGCTCGGACCGTGGCACCGCAGCCAGCTCCTCGCCAACGCCGTGGGAGCCATCAGGTCCGTGAGGCCCCTTCCTTCGGGAAAGTGGCTGATCGGATGCAGCAGTGAGGCCCAGCAAAGTAAGCTGGCCCGTCTGGAGACCTTGCCTGGCGGGGTCCCCATCGGAGCGCGCGTGCCGCGACCCGTTGTGGACGGGGTGGTCGGTCCCATCCCCAAGGGAGGGAACGAGCTCCAACTCGTCCGACAGGACCTCGAGGCGGGAGGTCACCGAGTCGCTGCAGTGACACGCCTAAATAACAAGTAAAATGAGCCGTCCCTGGCGGTTCGCATCTCACTGGAGGCCACGGAGCTTCCCACCGAAGTCTGGCTCGGGTCGACACCGTACAACGTGCAGGCCTACGCCGCACCGGTACGTCGGTGTACCAAGTGCCAGTCACTTGGTCACACAAAACAACAGTGCCGTGCGAGACAGGGCCGCTGTTCCAAATGTGGGGAAAATTCACACACCCACGATAAATGTGACGCAGCGACCATGTCCTGCGTAAACTGCAACGGTCGCCACTCGGCGGCCTACAAAGGCTGCCCCGAGATGTTGATCCGGCAGCGAGCCAACACCCTACGAAGTAGGACATACCTCCCCTACACCTCGGGTCCAGGGTCGGATCAGCCGGCCGCCAAGCCGGTGGACGACTGCTGGTCCCGTGACAGGGTCGAAACCACCGTGCCCCTCACCGTTGGTGCTGGTCCCCCGCGAACCTACGCTGGCGTAGCGGCGGGGCGGACCGCCCGAGCGGGGGGTGGTGCTGGTGGTGGCGGGCCCGGCTTCGCCACCCGAGCGTCGGCAAGGAAGGGTCAGCAGCAGCAGTCTGTCGGCCAACGCTCTACAACAGGTAAGAGGGGTGGCGCGATGGGTGGTTCCGAGTCCGGACCTGATGTCGCCCGCGCGACGACCAAGGGCGTGACCTCCAGGGCGGTGACAGAACTGCTGTCCCGCATCTCGGACGTCTCCAGTGTCTGGGAAGACGGGCCCGTGAGTCCACTAGCAGAGGAACCAACCGTCTCTGCCGCCCCTACTACCTCTACCAAGAGTCGTGGTGCGACCCCTGGCACTGAGGCCGAGGCCCCCAGCAAGCAACAACCGAAAAGTTCTACCCGTAGAATCCGAAGGAAGAAGGGAAGTAGGGCGGTGATGGAAAAAACCGCCCTGCAATACCAGCTGCTCCTAGAGGTACCAGCTGCTCCCTCTCCTCCGATCACCTTCCCATCACCATCACCATCCTAGAGCAGCAAAAGAACAGGAGGCTGATGGAAGAACTCAGCAACAGTCACCAAAAAATTGACCTGGGAACTGAACTGGATCAGCTATACACCAAGTCTAAGGTAGACTTACACGAGAAGCTAGATGAGACCCTGTCCCTGGACGGTTTCCTCTGGAAGCTCATGCTGAGTCTACTGGAGACCAGACAATCAGGAGACGGTGCACCTTTGCTGAGCATCCTGACGGCCGTTTTTAACAAGATCACTGGCCAGAAGCGGCAGACACCCTCCATGTCCCGCCCTCTCGACCTGGTGTTGGCGGGGGTGCTAGAGGCCCCGGCCGGTGATAAGTTGTCTCCCGTTATCTTTTAGCGGACCGACTTTCAACTAACGTAAGTTGTGATTTAACCCTCTGTCTAATCCGTCAAGTATAAGGGATTAAGAGTGGTACAATGGAATTGCCGTTCCATTACAACTACGCTGGATTATATCGTCCAATACATTTCCACAAATAACTTTGATCTTCTTAGTCTACAGTCCCTGAACTGCCAGCCTCAGAAGCTGCCCCACCTGGAGGGATACTATCACCCGCCGGTGTGTGGACCGACGTCTCCGGACGGAAGGGTGATGGTCTGTATCTACGTTAGATTACACATGAATTTTTCCATTGTAGCGGACACGGCGGGCCCTGCCAACGGCTATACCTGTGCGGTACGAGTGCGAGTTAAAGGAAACCCCGATGTCACCATAGTCAACTGCTACACCCCGACCCCCTGCTCTAGATTTGAGTGGCTATCGGGACTGGGCGGGAAAAGCGGTTGTATGGTGACGGGTGATTTTAATGTACGTGACAGATGCTGGGAGCGGGGCTGGGAGAGTTCCTCTCCGGACCTAACTTCACAGATCAACGACAGTTGTTTCGTTATCCTTAACGACGGATCCTCGACTCGCATTCCGGATCGCTCGGATCAGAGGCCGTCGGCTATTGACTTAACCTTCGCTTCAGCGGACCTGGCTGGTGGAGTGGGGTGGGAGGTTGGGGTGGATACCCTCTCCTCCGATCACCTTCCCATCACCATCAGCATGACCCATGCGGCTGACATAGGGAGTTCCGCGCCAGTAACCAGGTTCAGGTACGAATCGGCTGACTGGGACCTGTTCCGGGCCGAACTGAGATCCGTCGACATAGACGTTGACCAGCCGGACCTAGAGAACGTTAACAGCCGGATAGTCTCTTCGCTTCTGGAAGCGGCCAGGGTTGCCATACCCACCACCAGCGGTGGCACGGCACGACCGGGAAGCAACCCCTGGTGGAACGCAGACTGCGAAGAGGCCGTCCGAACCAAACGAAAACTTTACAAAATCTACTGGAGAAACCAGACTGCTGAAACACAAGCAGAATTGAAACTAGCCAACAGGAATTGTAATAAGGTTACAGCCCAGGCCAAGAGAGACTACTGGTTAGCTTTTTCGGACTCTGTCTCAGCCTGTAAAACAGACCTTGGCTCTGTTTGGAAAAAAATCAAAAAGATGAAACAGTACGTTGTCCCCAACTTTGACCTGCACAAGGACAATCGGGTCTACACCACTGACCAGGCCAAGGCGGACGCCTTCGCGGAAGCCTTCGCCGAGGCCAGCAACACTGAAAACCTCCCCGCCGACAGGCGTCAGTTTCGACGCGAAAGGGAGGCAGTCTACTCCGATCCGGCGGCGGACGACAGCTTACCGGTCAACTCCCCTTTGACCTGCACTGAGCTGAAACGGGCGCTAGCCTCGATCAAGAAAGTGAAAGTTTCCACTGGGCTGGACATCGTCTCGTACCAGATGCTGATGGAGGTGCCTGAGTCTTTTCTTAAGACTCTACTCGGCTTCTTCCAGAGGTGCTGGGACGGGGGTACGATTCCTGCTGAGTGGAAACACGCCGTCGTAGTACCCATCCATAAGATAGGGAAAGCAAGGAAGGAGATCGCCAGCTACCGGCCCATCTCCCTCACGTCGCACTTGGGGAAAGTGTACGAGAGGGTGATCAAGCGCCGACTGGAGTACTTCTGTGAAACCAAGAAAGTGTTTCCTGCGTGCCAGGCCGGCTTCCGACGGGGGCGGGGTGTCACCGACCATCTGGTGAAGTTGGGGGAGCACGTCGGGAGAGCGATGGGGAAGAGAAAGGTTCTCCTGTCGTGCTTCTTTGACATCTTCCGCGCCTACGACCAGGTCTGGCACGCACGACTGTTACAGAAGCTTCAGAAGATAGGCCTCTCAGGCAAGATCTTTAAGTATATTGAAACGTTTTTAACGGGTCGTTCGTTGCAGGTCAGATGGAAGGGGGCCATGTCCGCTGCTAAGCAGATAGATATGGGAGTGCCGCAGGGATCTGTCATTGCACCACTACTGTTTAATATCATGGTCCATGATGTGGAAAGCTGTGTGCAGGGGAAGGTAGTGCTAACCATGTACGCCGACGACCTGGCCATATGGCTAGACACCCACGTCAGAAGACCCCACAAAGAGAACAGGAACATGGCAATCAGCATAAAAACCTTTCAGGAAGCTGTGGACGGGGTAATCCGGTTCATGCAAGTGAGCGGTTTTACCCTATCCACCCAGAAAACAGTCTTCCTGCCCTTCCATATCTGCTCACGACGCATCCAAGATATATCGATAAAGGTGAACAATGAACATGTTTTTCCGACAGACCAAGTCAAGTACCTAGGGGTCGTCTTTCAACGTATGGGGCGTACCAACCGCCACGTGGATCACAACGCCCGCAACGCCTCCCGCGCCTTGAATGTAATCAAGGTGCTCAGCACACAGCCCTGGGCGAACCCACCTAAGGTGCTTGTGTCGCTGGTGAGGAGCTTGGTACGCTCACGACTGGTCTACGGCCTGGAGGCCATGCCCAGCATCACCGAGACAGGCTTGAAGCGTCTGACCGCGATCGAGGTCCGGGCTCTGCGACTGGCCCTCGGGCTACCGCAGTCCGCGCCTCACAGCCTGGTGTACCGGGATGCCGGGCTGCTACCACTCAGAGACCAGATCCAACTCATGACTGCTAAGTACGTGTTCCGCAGCCAAACCGTAGATAACTCCACTGTCGAAGAGGTGAGTGGGTCCTTCCGAGGCCCCACCCGTGTTTCCTACTGCTCCTCCATCTGCGACCTGGTCGCCGACTTGGTGGAAGGAGCGGGATTGGACGGTGCCTCGGCGGCAGATAGACCCCTTCATCCCTACCCCCCCTGGCTGATGGAAAGGGCGGTGGTGGAGGTGGAGGTGGCGGGACTAACGAGGGACCAAGCCTGCATAACTAACGAATTACTTGAAAATAACTATTCACAATTTCTTCAATTTTTTACAGACGGCTCAGTGCTCGAGGACGGCTCCGCTGGAGCCGCCTTTGCCATTCCTGAGTTCCACAGCCTAAGGAAGTCCTTCTCCTTACCACCTGTATCAATCTTCACTGCTGAGCTGACAGCCATTCTGATGGCGCTCCAGCACATCAGTGAAGTACGTACACCACCATGTGCAGTAGTAATCTGTAGTGATTCCAGGTCTGCGCTCTCCTCCATCCGTTCCGATTCCACCAGCGCTCGAGAGGATCTCGTGCTGGAAATCGGGGCGGTAGTGCACCAACTGATCACCCGCGGAACGGAGGTCCGTTTCCAGTGGGTGCCAGCACATGTCTGCCTCTCGGGCAACGAGATGGCGGACAGGGCAGCCAAGAGGGGAGCCAGGCGACTGGAATCCCAAACCCTACAACTGAAACTCGGATTAGCCGACATCTACTCGAAACTCTCCCGACGGGTGTGGAGGAAACGGGAAGAAGACTTTCGAGCCCAGGCCACGGCCAAAGAGTGGCTCGATCCCTCCCCTCCTAGCAGGGACGGAGTCTTCTTCCCCGGAGTACCCACATACCTCGCCCGAATCATGTACCGGCTACGCATGGACTGCTGGCGGACCATGTTTGTGCCTAAGTCTTGCTTATGCGGAGGAGTGATATCCTTCCACCATGTCTTATTCAACTGCAGAGAGAGCTCGGCTCACTTCGCGCCAGTCACCAGTAGTTTAACCAGTCTGGGACTCCCACTGTGCGTCCGAAGCCTGGCGCTGCGGCACCGGCAGAGCTGGAGCCTGCTTCGTGCCGCAGCCAAACTCGTCTACAGCTGCCCGGTGGCAGCCTACCTGTAAATGTGCGGGACGCCCTAGGACGTCCCTGGCTCCTTCAAACACCCGGGTTGACTCCCAGGGAGGGAGGGAGCCCCCACCTACACAATGCACAACCATACTATGTTTTTAACCTGTCTCTGCCCAAGTGTGTCGGCGCTGAACCACGCCCCCCCCCCCCCCCCCCCCCAACCGTTCGGGCCTTTCCCGGACGTGAAGGGGGCGCTCGGATCGCCCGTCAACAAACCCCTCCCCCCCACCCCATCCCCACCCCACTCCCGACCGTTATCGGCTCGGAGTTGGGGCTTTTAACACTAACTTAACAATGACTTAACCTTTTCAATGAATTATGTATCCATGAATGTATGACAGGACTGCAGGCTCCAGGTCTGCAGTTTGCATGTTTCTATTTCAATGTTTTAACCGATCAAACTGTAAATATATACATTTTTAACCTGTTCGTAAAGCGAGCAGACTTGTAAATAATGTAAATATGTAAAATATGTTTTTAAACCTCATCCCCGAAAGTACTGCTAGACCCGAGTAAATACCTTCTAGACTCAAAGTAAGAAATTTTATGTAATAGTAATTCGTTCTACAGCCAACCGGATTATACTAAGTTTAGATGATTAAGAGCATCGTAGATCTTGTCCCTAATATGTCATCTGACATCCGAGGCCATTAAGAATAAAGAAGTAAGAGTTGACTCCTCGACAGTGACGATGAAAATCGGCCTGGCCGACGTATATGCGGAACTAACCAAGCAGGCGTGGAAGCAGTGGGAGAAAGAGTTCCACCCAATGGCCACGGCCAAGGAGTGGAACGACACCTCTCCCCCCTGCAGGGCAGGAGTCTTCTTCCCTGGAATTCCGACCTACCTAGCTCGCATCATGCATCGTCTGCACGTGGGCGTCTGGAGATGCATGTGCGTACCGACGAAGTGTGAGTGTGGGATGAGCGTCTCGTTTCACCACGTGATGTTCTCCTGCACCTCATGTTCAGACCACTTCCAACCTTTGACTGGGAAACTACGCAGCGTGGGACTGCCCCTGTGCAGAAAAACCTGGCAGTGTGCGACCAGCGTGAAGGATGGAGCCTCTTGCGGGCTGCAGCCAGACTGGTCTACACCTGTCCACCGGCAGCCTACCTGTAGTAGGCGGGACCACCGGCTACGTTCAACTCTTTCCCGCAGCTCGGGTTAATCCCGGCGGTGGAGGAAGGGGTGAACGTCTCCGTGTTTCCCGCACCCAGTTGTAGTCTGCTGGACCTGATTCCAGCGACCACCACAAGTGTATGCTTGCATACCCAAGTATTTTTAGCCGCCTGACTACAGGCCTCGATTTTACTACAAGTGTATGTGAACTACCATGTGCGTCTTCGACGTTTTTAACTGTAAATACTGTGTGTGCCGATTGTATATATTACATGTTGTGCAGCCCGCCGACATAACCTTGCATTTTTTTTATTTTTTTTTAAATCTGCAGCCCAGTTTTTAACTGTAAATAGTGGACGACGATTTTTTAACCGGACCCCCAGCGTGCTGCTCAGTTCTACGAGTGAACGCCCCAGTACAGCCAAGACGACCCAGCACCCTGACCCTAGTATTGATCCGCAGGTGGACCCATCTCATCCCTCCCCTCACCCCTCATTCCCCCTTTGTTCCAGCGACCTCATGTCCCGATCCAAATATTGATCCGCAAGTGGACCAAGCTTACTTCGCTCCCCATCCCCCCGTCTCCCCCATGGTTTTAACTATGATATATCCAAAACAAGCTTACTTTATAGATTGTCCCTAATATGCTTTTAGCATCTGAGAACATTAAGCAAAAACAGAACGAACGGCAACGTCCCTTTTCCCACAGTGTCCCTGCAGAGGCAGGTTGTTTGTTTACTGTTGCGGCCGGTGTTCATGTGTTCATCTCAGGGGAGAGCCTGTAAGTAGTTATTTTTCTATGGCTTATTGTTCTGTTGTTTCTTATTGATGTAAATAATGTATGTTTATAATGTTATCATGTTCACAACGTGCCTTGATTTTTGTTCTTGAACACGTGGGTAATTTCGGTGTTAGATTGCCGCCTGGTTCCAGCCGCTATGGTGTTAGAGTACCTTGTTTGTGCGTTCGGATGACCGGTGTTTCCAAAATGTATGCAGCTAACCTTGGTTAGGTGATATGTAGCTAGCATGTTATGCTGCCATTGTTGGATGTTCAGTTGGAGTGATGCTTTGCCGATGTAAACGGTTATCCCTCAGTAGGCTTATGGTTCCTTTGTGCGACCGTGCAGATCTCTGTGCGGCATAACTTATTTGTTTAGTTTCCTAACGATCTATATTTCTACATGAAATCGGTGGTATATCATGGCTAAAACTTTGAAGATGTTGACTTTATAGTTGTGGAATGTTCATTTTACTAGTTGAAATATGGTTTGGTGCCGAGGGCTCATTGTATAAACTGTGAGACATGTTATTTCTGTTTTGATCCGGCTTTTGTATGGCCGAGTCTTGGGGGCGCAGACTTTCACTCTACTTAGCTTGTAAACCCTTTCCGGGTCTTTGTGCGTGTATCCGAACTGGCTGGTGATGCGCGTCAGTGGTGGTGGCAATTAGGTCTTTGTCTCTGTTCACTAACCGGGCAGACAGGCGCAGCCAGGTTTGGTTTAGTGTTGCTTTACGTCCACAGAGGCGAGTTGGCCTATTAGGGACGGCGCAGCCAGATCAACAGCTTAGATTCTTGATGCGCTACCCGCGTCGGTAAGACGCTTGACGTTGTTCACAGATATGCTCTGCTAGTCAGTAACAGTGACATGCTGTAACGCTTTGAGTAACGAGGCTGGAGCCGGTCAGTTTATGACTGACTTCCTCCCGCTTACGGCATGGTCCCAAATGCCACCCGTGTCACTATCCATCTCGTTGTGTGCTTAAATGGAACTGCTGTAACGATTATCTCACTCTTCCTGTTGAGTTAAGAATGGGCTTGGTAATCCGCATTCTTCACTGTTACTTTATTGTATACTATATTATACTGGGAGTTCATCAGTTAATTGACTGGCCGTCTCTTGTATACTCATCGCGACTGTGAGATACGGGTTTTGGCAGAATGACCGGGATCTTTTACATGCTACTGCGGCAACACTGGGGTGGAACGGATACCGAAATTAGAGTCAGCACAGAAAGTTGACCCTGGAGAAGAAAATTCTCCCGCCCCTCCAGCAGGGATTCGAACCCGCGATCTTTCAATCACGAGTCCGGCGCTCTAACCACTGAGCTATCCCCGCTCCCCGAGGATCCCCGCTCCCCGAGGATGCCACTATGTCACCGTCCGCCCGCGCCTCGCTGTCCAAGGGAGACAAATGCTTGAGAGGCGGCGAGTGGTATCTGGAATAGTGGATAGCTGCCCTTATCCGCTACCCTGCGGTCCAACGGCTTAGTACAGCAGCCAGTCTTCTGCGTTTCCGTCTGTCGATTGGACGAAGTGGCCACAGGAGGCGCAAAGGCAAGTAAACAACGAAAATAAGTAAACATGGTGCTTAACGTCCACAGAAACCATAAGGCTTATTAGGGAAGGGGAGGAAGGGGGTATGGAGGTGGAGGGAGAGGAGATCATTTACCTATCGCTACACTGTCACACCAGAATGACTCCTGCATTAAGATGGGCAGCGGATGAGAGCCATTTTAATGTTTCATAACTGTGAGGGACAAAGCCACAAGACGGTGTCCACAGACCACAACTTTTGAAGAGAAAGGAGAGCCGAAGCAGATTCGAACCAAGCTCCGCGTGCTTATCAGGGTTATCGCTAGGCCAAACTGGCTCACGGGCAGTAACACCCGGACACCCGACTCTCGTACCCAGAACTCAGAGGAAACAAACGGACCAGGAACACCACACGCCACCTGGAAAGCAGACAGGGAAAGGACAGAACCATGGGGTATATACAGGTCCATGGATAGAACCGCTTGCCTGTGAGCCGGTTTGGCCTAGCGGTAAGGCGTCAGGTTGGTAAGCGGAAGGACTAGTTCGATACCGCTTGTCTTGTGACTGTCCATCACTTTCTACTGAAACATTAAAATGGCTCTCATCGCTGCCCATCTTAATGCAGGAATCATTCTGGTGGTGACAGTGTAGCGATAGGTATAATCTCCCCTTCCCCCCCCCTTCTCCCCGTCCAAATATAAGCCTTATGATTTCTGTGGACGTTAAGCACCATGTTTACTTGCTTACTTACCGCTTGCCTGCCCAAGTACCGGGACGCTGACTTGATCTAAGCCTCTGTCACAGCCGACCCGACCCTCTCCGCCCCACCCTCTCTTTGTCCCTGCTAGGGGGAGTTACCTCCCGTCCCATTTTCACTTTCGTTTGAAGGCATAGTTGTAGGCAGTTGAGGACCCATCCCCCCGCCACCCCCCATCCCCGCCCTCCCGGGCCAGCATGTAGCGAGACGGGGTAATGTGTGTGAAATTAAAAAATGTTATCAAAGGTGGAACAGAATCAGCTAATTTCGAACCATTGCTGATGAAAAGGAAGGTTGTGGTACAGGCCATGACGAACACCAGAAGGTCGACGCTCAACAACGCTAAGCCTTCGACCTGCGTGGTGCGGAGAAAGGTGGGAGGAATAGGCACACACTCCCTCCTCGCCTCATCAGGCCAGGTGAAGCTGTCTTCCGCCGGACATCTCTCGCAGTGCTGAAGCTTGTTGACAACGACAACCCGCTCATTTTCACGACAAGCGTCGCAGTAGAAGCAGCAGGTGGGTTGGGTGACCACAGCCTGTTCAAATGGTGCACACGGCTCACTGCACACCGACACGGGCGGAACTTCCTCTCCGTCAGCTGTTGGGGGGGGACGCTTCATGAATGGGTTCCACCGAATCTTACTCTGGAATCATGAAAAATAAGAAAGCTCAAACGACTCGCATACTCCAGAACTCGATATACGATACAGGCTGGTCGGTAGTGACTTGCAGAACTTCGTAGCTACTGGGGGTCCTTAGACTGAATGCTTTGATGCTGACCTAACAACTCCAAAGCATGGGCGCTCGCAGACCTGCAACGCAGGAACTGTGTATTTCAAAGCGAAGTTGGACTCATGAATAAACAAATCATATACGGGCGAAAACATCAAATGTAGGGAGAAACATCACTATTACCTACAGAATTAAGTTCTAGCTCTACGGACATATGCTTTGATTCGTTTTAGGAATCACAGCTAGACATATTCCCAAGTAAATTAACATCTTGGAAGCAAAAGATATTCGTGCAACGTAGGTCTTCTAGCAAACGCCCATTCAAAATCAGCAGGTTAAAATAATTGTTTGCATATACACAAAATATATTGACCAAGTATGCAAGTCTTTTGACACTCTGAGAAATAGTTTCTGTGCATACCCATTATCATTTTCCATATCCGAAACATGGATATCGGTGCTGGGGCTGTTCTCAGATTCCGAGCACTGGTTTACGACATCCTTCCTCCAACCACTGCCATAGCTGATTATGCCATAGAATTCCAACGAAAAACTGATTACGCCATAGGTCTCGAAAAACTGTCAGCTAACGGAAAAAAATCGATGATACTCAAGCGGCAGTAAGTTTGTAACAGACAACTCAAATTATATCAGACGTTTCTTTTATAACTGACCACGTTGCTTAGGCCAGCACAAACAAAACCAGAATATTTTGAATCGAGACGTAACTTTTTTTCATTTTTACCCGGAGGGCGTCTCATGTTTACGTGGTTGCTTGAGCGCTAGACTGAGCGCTAGTCGTAATTATTATTACCCAGACCTTTCGGAGGACGCTGACCGCTTCGGTGGACAGCTGTGCTCGGAGTATGGGGCTGTTCTGTCTACGGTTTGAAGTTATCCTGTTGCGTGGAATGCAGAAGTCATTCTGGTGGTGACAGTGTAGCGATAGGTATAGCGATCTCCCTCTCCCCCCACCTCCATACCCCCTTCCCCTTTCTCACTGTCCCTAATAAGCCGTACGGTTTCTGTGGACCTTAAGCGCCATGTTTATTTTAAGTCGTCCGTTTCTGAAGTATGCTCGTCTGCCTGCACTCCTCTTCTCTCGAAGTACAGAGCTGTGTCGCCAGGTCAGGTCGGAAGTCACAGGAATGTTGGGGGTGTCTGCCAGCTCTGTTCTAACGTCTGCCTATTGCAGCACCGTGAACTTGTCCTGCCATCTGTGCAGTCGGGATAGGATGGGGCGGGGACGGTTGTATACAGTTGTCGGTCTTGGGCACTGTGCGGTGTGCACGCTCAACGTCGTCTGCAGTCCAGGTTTTGCTGCTCCAATAAAAGCGCGTCAGGTATTGAACCTCCTCTCGGACACACGCTGCGTTCTCTTCGAAAGGGCCTTGGTAAACATTGAAAAGATGAATATTATTCCTGCGTGAGAACGACTCCAACTTGTCCATTTCTTCCTCAATGTTCAGACGAATATCAACAAAACGAGCTTTCCATTCGTACATGTTTTTGTACTGACCATCAAACAGTTCACATTTCAAAGGCAGATACCTTACATCTTTTTGGAGTTCGTCGTTCTCTGCTTAAAGAGATTAGCACCAGTTTTCCTGTCTGTGTGCTGTGTTCGCAGGTGAGGTCGTTGACATAACTATGCAGGTTGGAAAGCGAGGGAGCGGGGGACAGTACTGTCCGGTCCAACAAAGCAAAGAAGCCAACTGAAGGTTTCTAGATATCCAATTCGCAGGTCATGACGAGGTTTTCAATACACAGCATTCGCTAATTCACTTGAAAACGGCCAATTTCCCACAGGTCGGAAACGTACAACAGGTCAGTCCGGCAAACTTGAGTTCATTCTAAATTCAACTCTATTCAGGTATAACTGGGAAGGTGTGGGGAAGGTGTGGGGCTCCGGTCTGCACACACACACACACACACACACACACACACACACACGCACACGCACGCACGAACGCTCATACACACACACACACACACACACACACACACACACACACACACACACACACACACACACACACACATACACACACGCCTCAGCCGCATAGATTCGAAAGTCACAGTCTTTCACACATATTCAAACGAATCTTGCTTTTGCCCTACTTTCTTGCCTCCCTCCCATTCGCAGATCTGCTACATCTTGTAAAGAAATACATGTTGGTCAACATTACACAGGGACAGAGAACTCGAACTCGAAAACTTTACAAGGATTGTATTTTAGGTTCCGCCTAAACGTGTCTAACAACTAGCCGTAGCTAAGCTGCTAATGAGTAAAAAATAAAATACAGGGCAGCATTTATATACATATAAGCATGAACGAGTCCGCAAAATTTTATACATGTATACAAATTCTTGTATTACATGAGCACACAACCAGCAGATAAGGCAGTAGAACATTTGATAAATTCGTGTGACTAATGTTGGGGAAGAAAACTGAAGCAATCAATGGGTATCTTATTAACAACAATAAAGGAGAGGGAACGAACACAAAATTCGCTCAAGCAGTCGGGAAGACTTGGCGGAACGGAATGCGTGTACAAACTAGGTCTCGAATGATGACCAGTCGCTGCAACGGCAATCACTCGAGAGAAAAATCTCTCTCTCTCTCTCTCTCTCTCTCTCTCTCTCTCTCTCTCTCTCTCTCTCTCTCTCTCTCTCATTTGTTTGGTCAAAATCCATCGTACGTAACTGCTTCAGGGTGTACATGAAGTTTTCTTTTGAAGGAGCTGAGTGAATGACAAGATCCGACTGTCAGAAGTACGCTGTTCCATAGAAAGGCACCAGAAAAGTGTATACTCGTTTTGAATATGTCCATCTTTGGCCTAGGCAAACTAAGCTGGTATTTCCTAGAGTTAAAATAGCGTGAGGGAGGGCGTGTGTGTCCAGGTTTACATATATATCTTGGGCCCTCATTGTTAAGGACCCTGTATACTGTACAAACCCTTGTTGTATTGAAGTTGTTTGTGGAGGTTCATTATCCTCATCTAATTTCTGGTCAGTAGTTAGAGTTGTATCTAGAAAGATTGCCTTTACTGCTCTTCTGTGCAGATATTTTAACCTCCCTTTTGAAGTCGGGTGCATGATCATTGTGAGGTTTGATGCGGGCATTCAAGAACAATTTCCTGGTGTCAATGTCTACGATGTACCTTAATTGAGAGACAGAGACAGAGAGAGGGAGAGAGAGACAGACAGACAGAGACAAAGAGACAGACAGACAGACAGAGACAGACAGATCAGATCAGGCAGGGAGACAGAGAGAGAACACAGCAGAAAATGCAGCCAGAGAAACACACTCACCTTATTGAAGAAAGCGAAGCTACGTTGAGCGATGTCCCATTCACCAACCTTCTTACGCACCAAGGTGCCGTTTTCCAAGGCAAAGTTAAGGATGAAGTAGTTGATATGCCCATTTCCTGTTTCGTCAAAGCTGATGTTGAGACCTTCTGCACTGAAGTGCACAGTCCTCAGCGTGTCTCGCAGTAATTTCGGCTTCACGCACTGCTTAACGTCGGCAAGCTTGCAGTTCTTCACAATGGCATGCAGGGCATACGCATAGGCGTAGACTGCGTTAATTGGCAGGGCCACCGAAGTCGATGGTCTGTAGGCCTTTGCCTCCATGATCTCCTTGTCTAGGTCACAGGATCCTGGTCCGTTTTGTAACGTCGTTTTGCAGTCGAAAAGCTGGGAGAAGAGCTCGGCGGACCAAGGGTTCCTGGAGCCGGTGCGCAGTGTCATGTGCCTGAAGCGCTGGTCAAAACGCTCGACGGGGGTCAAGCTAAAGGCGATCTTGAGCATCCCGGCCGCCGTGCGCTCAACGTCAGGGCATCTTATTGCGTCCCAGTACACGGCGTCGCTACCCACAAACGTATACTTGCCGTGTAGTCCCATCCTCGCGACAGTACACAAGATCGAATGCGTACTTACACTGTCCGTGAAAAGCACCACCACCTTAACCTGGGGAGTGGCCTGCAGCTTTTTTACTGCGGCCTGTGGACAACGACAAAAAACACACACGCAGTCAGTGTGCTCGAGAGCGGACAACAGCGCTATATAAAACGGATCAACAACAACAACGACTGACTGACTGAACTTCACAAAGATGAAAGCTAGGACACTAAAGCCTCTGGAGCTACTTGTTTTGATACAGCTGCAACGCAGACAAAACGGTACGACAAAACTGAATGTAAAAAAGATACCCAAAAAACGTCGGCAAGGAGAGAAGACGGATTGTTTTTTGTTTTTTTTTAACAAATGCGATTTATTTTAATTTAAACAATTAAAGGAACATAAACGCAGCAATAACATAGTCCTAGACGAGAGACAGTGACAGACAGACAGACAGAGAACTCGAACTCGTAAACTTTTATTTTACAAGGATTGTAGTTTAGGTTCAGTCAAAAACCTAACAGCTAGTCCTTGCCAAGCTACTGATGAGTAAATATAAAATTACAGGCATCATTTATATGAATGAGTGAGTGACATTTTATATATGAGAATTTCCGCACAAAACATAGCGTGTTCACGACGCCAGGCGCACACTTGCATACATCACTATGTTATACACTATGAGTATACAACCAGCAAATGAATGAATGAATGAAAATTTATATATAGCGCATAAAAAACTTCCACACAAAACCTTGCGTGTTCACAGCGCCAGATACACACAGTGCATACGTGTAAGCTCTCGCAAGCTAAAACTACCAAAAGGACGTTCATACCAAAAAGTACAGACAGCTCCTACCCACCCAACCCTTCCCAAAAGTGGAACTATACATAGCAGTTAAATGTAAAAATATATACAGACTTACAAATAATGATAACAGAAAAAATTTATCACACACACACACACACACACACACACACACACACACACACACACACACACACGCAGTAATTATGGCAACATCATCTTCACTTAACACACACACACCATCGCAGGCGCAAGTACACAATCGCATTGACCTAGGTAAAGAAATGGGTTTTCAGCGAAGGTCTGAAAGACTGAATGGAGTCCTTCTCCTTGATGCTCTCGGGGAGGACATTCTAGAGGGAGGGAGCGACATATCTGAAGGCCCGCTGGCCGTACCGCTTTGTCTTGGAATCCCTTGGCCCGGGAACATCAAGGAAAGATCTAGATGCTGATCTGAGAAGGCGAGAAGGGTTGTGTTTTTGGAGAAGATCAGAGAGGTAGAGGGGGTGTTATCATGAACTGACCAGTAAGTGGCAGAGAGAATTTTGTGGCAGATCCGTTTCTGGATGGGAAGCCAATGAAGCTGTCTAAGAATTGGAGTGATGTGGTCAGTTTTGTTTTGTTTCTTTGTTTGTTTGTTGTTTTTTGTTTGTTTTGTTTTTTGCATTTCATGACAGTTCTTGCAGCAGCAGTTTGCACTGCCTGTAGACGTTTAATCTGTTTTTCGGGCAGTCCCGACAGAAGGCTATTGCAGTAGTCAAGCTTTGACAAAATGAGACAGACAGCAATGCTGCTTGCAGCTTTATAGGTGATGTATGGACGGACTTTACTCAGAGACTTTACTGAAAGGGCATGTCCTACAAGGATTTGCTGTGACCTGCATGACAAGTATGACGAGAACCAATCAAGAGCGGAACCATCCAAGCCGATTTCTGCATGAAGTCTCTGGAGGAGCAACGTGTGATCAAGAGTGTCAAAGGCAGCACTCAGATCGAGCAACACAAGAACAGCATTGTTTCCTCCATCAATCATTACCAACAAATCGTTAAGTATGCGAAGGAGGGCCGTCTCGGTGCTATGACCACGTCTGTACGCCGACTGAAACTTGACATGCAAACCGTTTGTGTCGAGGTGTGCCTGCAGTTGGTCGGCAACCGCTCTCTCAAGGATCTTGGACAAACAGGGTAGGTTAGACACCGGACGGTAGTTACCGAGGACCTCGGGGTCAAGATTTGGCTTTTTTATCAATGGTTTAACCACTGAAACAGCAAATAGTTGACGTTTTGAACGAGTTCTCAACTTCTTCATGCTGGCATCTCGCAGACGTTAACCGTGCTTTTCGAGTCGGCGCCCCACAACAGCGGAGCGACCAACCCCGCCCTCTCATAGTCCAGTTCTACAGATGGAAGGACAAGATGGCGATACTGAACGACAGAAACCTGCGAGACAAACTCAGACGTGCCGGCATCAAGGTGACCTCCGACCTGACCTCCCGTCAGAGAGACACACTAGACTTTTACCGGAGCCAGGGGAAGATAGCCTACTATCGAAACGGAAGACTGCACTTCGCTGACAGACTGGACTCCTTCCCACGGAGTCGCCACCACGAGTCCTACAGCCAGGCTTTGCGCAGTGATGGTCACTACCTCCAGAGCGACGAATGGTCTCAACTCCCACGGCACAGACAAGAAGAACCTTGGAGCCAGCAGCGGGCACGCGACCACTCAACCCTGAGAGATGCCTACCACAGAAGAAATGCCCCACCGAGAAGGGACGGTGACATGGCCAGTGAAAGCAGTCAACATAGTGCGGCTGGCAACGATGTCCCGCGACGCAGAGCCCCAGGCCAGACCAGACAGGCGGGAAGTGGACCACGTGACCAAAGCGGCAACCAGTCTAGCCAGCAGTACTACGTCAGCAAGCACGCCTTTGACCTGAGGGACACCGGAGAGGAGAAGGGAGACACTGTTAGCCACGTCACCAGCGAAAGAGGAGCACAGCCACGAGAGCAGAGAGGACAAAACAGTAGGCGTGACATCGACAGACACGGCAACAGTGACATCGACAGACACGGCAACAGCGCACATGACAGCCATCAGGACAGGACATCTCCTGGCGAAGCTAAAGGTGCAAGACCGAGACCTGTTGCTCCCAGCACTCACCCCTATGATGACGTCGTCGGATCTGGAGCCACGCCGACAGCAACTGAAGGAAGGAAGAAGACAACAGACCTCATACAAGACACACCGGAAGAAGACCAACAAACAGGCCACATGGACACACAGAACAGCAGCGATGAAGATGACAACAACCAAAGCATTGTCAACGATGCAGAAGACAGTGTCTCCAACAGAGACTTCACCAGAGGTCATACCGAAGACAAAGAACAAGAGGAAGACACCACACTGAGACAAGAACCTGGAAGACCTTCTAGCAGCCAAGATACATACACAACACGGACAGCTAGCGAAGATACCGTCGCAACAGAGCGAAACCAGGCCAGCAATGAACAACTTGAAGCTACCGAGAGAACCCGGGGCAGAAAGTGACAGCAAAACCAACGGATCGCACAGGCAGTCCCAAGAGGCAGATGTAGAGGCAACACCTAGTCCAGTCGAACAGGAACGGGTCAGCCAACCCGCAAGCACTGCACGGACACTACGATCAGGCCGGGATACCCAGAAAGGACGTTCAGAGTCAGAGTAGCATTGTGGACTCTTCCCGGAGAATGCAGTCCAGCGACCGAACCAAAGACAAACAGGCAAGAAGAGGGGGCACCACAGGACAGGTCTGCAAAAGCCTCCAACAGATAGGACATCGGCTGGGCCTCAGGTAAAGATCAAAACTTTAATCAACGAGATACATGTACTAAAGTGCAGCAAGTCCGCGGAATAAGTGTGACCCCGCGTTCTGTTCTGGTGAAGTGGAAAAAAGTGTGAAATTTCTAAATTATAATATTAATGGCTTGCTACAAAAGATAGACAATTCTCGATTTTGTGTGTCTAACAGAATCCTTCACTGCAACTTCATTTGAATCAGACCTATTCAATGACTAGTGTATTTACAATACCATATCTCACCAAGGCCGTTATTCGGGTGTTGTTGTTGTCATGGTCCGAAAGCAATACTCACCGTATGTGAAACAGATTTCCACTGATCTTGAAAATATGATCGTGCTAAAAATAGACAAAGAACTTCTTCAAACGCCAAAAGATGTGATGCTCTTGTGTTCTAACATTCCTCCGTATGATTCCGCTTACTGGAAAAACTGTCGGTACGGGATTGGTATAGATCTTCTGGAGCAGTACATTTTGGACCTACACGACTCGTTTGATGATTTCCATATACTGTTATGCGGTGATTTAAATGCGCGAACAGCCTCTGAAAACTACACGGGTATAGCAGAAGACTTTCAAGATATAATGTTGCAAGCAAACAGCATATTCCCAAGAAAATCCCAAGATCTCATTGTAAATACTTTTGGTCAACAACTTCTCAATTTTTGTAATATGTATGATTGCGTTATTTTGAATGGCTTGTGTGAAGGGGAACATGACAACAGCTTTACATACATTGCCAGTTGTGGGGCAAGTGTTTTAGACTATTACATTATGTCATGTGATTTGTACCACTCAACATACAGTGGCTCTTTGGTGGTCGAAGGCTATACTGAATCTGACCACTTACCAGTTGTTTTGACTTTTACTAGAAGAGAATCCGTTAGAGAAGACCGACGGTGTCAGGAAGAGACAGCAGATGTAAAATATACGGAAAAAAATCGTTTGGAGCAGTGAAAAGAACAAGAATTTGTGGACAACATGAGGAGCAACGAAATTCAAAACAAGTTAAAAATAGCCCTGGACCACCTTGAAAATCATGTTGAAGATGCTTTATGTAAATTTGTGGAGTGTTTGACATCTGCTGGCAGTTGTATGGTAAAGAAATGCTATAATAACAAAAAGGCAATGACAGCAAAATGGTTTGAAGATTGCAGACATGCAACAACAACAACAACAACAACAACAACAAAGAAGAAGAGAGAGTCGTTCGAAACTAAAAGTATTCAGGTCTACAAGGAGTGATGAAGATAGGAAAGAATATGTTGAAGCAAGTAAGAGGTACAGATATCTGCTAAAAGCAAAGAAGCAGAGCTTTAGAAGAGAAAAGACAACAGTGCTTGCTGCAAACTTGAAAAACCCATCAACGTTTTGGAAAGAATTGAGAAATATGGGCTGCGGGAAACAGAGTAAAGCCAACAGCAGTAATATTTATATAAATGAATGGTACGATCATTTCAAGGATCTTTTTGCAAACAATGATACTGATGACAATGTACAAGATGCTAGCCAGTTTGATAATTCTGAAGAATCAGATCACTTTTTGAATTACTGAAGAAATTACTGAGCTGGAAGTTCAGAAAGCTATTAAGAAATTAAAATGTGGAAAAGCATGCGGATTAGACGGAATTACAGCAGAAACGTTGAAAGCGGGAGAACAGGATGTGGTGCTTTTTCTTACTAGGATGTTTAATGTATTGTTTGAAAAGGGTATTTACCCACAGGATTGGGCCAAGGCAATTGTTATCCCAATTCATAAAAAAAAAGGAAACACCGAACATGTGGATAACTTCAGGGGGTATCTTTACTCAGTGTTGTAAGTAAATGCTACACTTCTGTATTAAATGCTAGGCTGTATTTTTGGTTGGAGGAAGATGCCGCAATTACGGAATGTCAAGCTGGATTTCGGAAAAACTATTCTGCTGTTGATCAAATATTTAACCTTTATGCTATTGTTCAAAAATGCTTGAGGAAGAAGGGACAGAAAATGTATGTCGCATTTGTGGATTTTAGGAAAGCATTTGATTCTGTACGGCATGACAAACTTTTAGATTGTATTAGAAATCAAGGAATTAAGGGGAAGTTTTTTGGTGCTCTTAGGGCTATGTTTAACTCATTACTTTCTTGTATAAGAGCCAACTGCAAGTACTCTGAGTTTTATTCGAGTGTCCTGCTGGTGTTCGTCAAGGATGTGTTCTGAGTCCAACATTGTGTTCCTTGTTTATCAACCAATTGGCAAATCATGTGACAGCAAAATGCAGGCATGGAATACAGCTAGTGCCAGGGGTCATGGAACTATTTATCTTATTGTTTGCAGATGACGTAGCCTTATTATCGACAACACCTACTGGTTTACAAAACCAGTTAGACTGTCTTAAAACATGCTGCCAAGAGATGAAAATGGAGGTAAATAAGGACAAAACAAAAATCATGGTATTCAGAAAGGGGGGATTTTGGCTAAACATGAAAAATGGTTCTATAACGACACCAGATTGGAAGTTGTTAATACCTACTGCTATCTAGGTTTCAATTTTACCACGAAACTGAGTTGCAAGCAGGTTACAGACCACTTAGCGGCAAAGGGGAAAAAAGCAGTAATATGTCTTAGCAAAGCTTTTCAAAAATACAAAGAAATGACATACGAAACATTCTTCAAAATATTTTATTCCAAAGTGCAGCCAATTTTACTGTATTCGTCTGAAATTTGGGGACTACAAAGACTTGAGAATATTGAAAAAAATCACTTAATGGCTTGTAAAAGATTCCTCGGAGTTCCGGTCAGAACACCCAATAAAATGGTGTATGGTGATTTAGGAAGATTTCTGCTTTTCATAAATAGCTATATTAGTTGCATTAAGTACTGGTTTCGATTATTGGAAATGGGGAATGACAGACTACCGAAAACAGCCTATGAAATGCTGCTGTGTTTAGACAGAAATGGAAAAGACTGCTGGGTTTCTAGAATTAGGGAAATTCTGTGTGAAACTGGATTCAACTTTGTATGGCTGCAGCAGGGGGTTGGTGATAAAAACTCCTTTTTGACGTCATTCAAACAAAGGCTAGTAGATATGTTTATACAGGAATGGTCTGGAGCTGTTAGAGACACAGATAGGTATGAAATTGATCGGTCTTTTAAGACGATCTTTGAAAAAGAGAAGTATATTTCAAACACAGATATATATTGCTTTAGAGTGGCTGTATCACAGGCTAGATTTGCAGTACTTCCATTAAACAACAGCTTACACCGCTACAGCGTTTTATCTCTAGACAGAAATTGTGCTTTTTGCATAAATGAAATTGAAAACGAACATCACTTTTTGCTTAAATGCCCTATGTACGCGGACCTCAGAAGGAAATTTATACCAGATTCTTCCTTTAGATCCTTAAAAACAACACTTGAAGCAAGAAATCAAAGTCTATGTCGGAATGTGTCAAAGTTTATTTTTTATGCCACAAACAAAAGAAAACAATTTCTTGATAGTAAGTGTAGGAATGGGTGACACTGCAGTTGTACCAAAATTGGTAATTCTCTGTGTGCGCGAATGACCCCCCCCCCCCCCCCCCCCCCCCCCACCGTTTATTTCTTCGTTTACTTTGCTTGATTCCATGTCCCCCACCCCCACCCCCACCTCCAACCCCTTTGTTTGTATAATGGCCTATGGCCGATGTACAATAAACAATTCGAGTTCGAGATCTCTCTCTCTCTCTCTCTCTCTCTCTCTCTCTCTCTCTCTCTCTCTCTCTCTCTCTGACTTGAACACAGTTCACCGTAACGTGCAGTCGCACAGATTTTTCGGCTCGTCAAGATTTCATTAATTTTGTCTGTAATTGGACTAATTACACGATGTCTTTTACACTGGAGTGCTACAGGACGCTCATAGGGGCATTCTGTTCCGTTCTGCAAAAAATCTTGAGGAGAAAAGCCAGAATAGCAGCTGGAAGAGTAAGAGGGCTTCGTGTGAACTCGTACGCAGCAAGTATTGCAATGGCGACACTGCTGGTGTTGTTGATGATCGGCGGTGTTGAACCCCATCCTGGCCCAACTGATGACAAGATCGCAAACGGAAAGAGAGACAGCACTTGTTCAGCCAATGATGGCAACCACAACGACCGGGGCAACGCCATTTCCCCTCCAACAGTCGACCAACTGTTTGTTGCGATCAGCGAACTTTCGCAAGCTGTGAACCGTGTAGAAGCAGCACAGGCCGCTCTGAGCACACAACAAACACACAACACGGCGGCAATTCAACAGCGGTTGGCCGAAGTAGAGAAGAAATTGGATGAGTGGTTGAAGACTTTAGAAGAAAGCAACGATGTCTTGTCAGCGGATGTAGGAGAAATGTCTACCAAGGTAGAACAACTGGAGGAGGAAAACCAGTTCATCAAAGACAGACTGAGAAATCTGGAAGAGAAACTTGATTCAGCTGAGAACCACTCGAAGCGAAACAACCTGTTGTTCTACGGGATACCGACAGCAGCGGGAGAGACGTGGTCAGACTGCGAAGACAAGGTGATGAACATCATTAAAACGGACATGAAGATCACAGATGGTGTTGCAATTGAAAGAGCTCATCGGGTCGGCAAAGCGATCATAATCAAGCTCCTGTCCTACAAGGATAAAGAAAAAATACTGAAGAGAGCCAAGAACCTGGCCAGCACCAACAAAGACATATCGGTTAGAGAGGACTTTTCCCAGGTCGTGCAGACCAAGAGGAGTAAACTGGTGCCAATGATGAAGACCCCACGGAAGGACGGGAAGCGAGCCAGACTCCGGTTTGACAAACTGGTGACAGACGAGGGCACGTTCACCTTTAACCTGCAGACCAACCTGATCGAGAAGCTGGACGGCGATCGAAGAAGCAGGAGTAAGACCACTGCAAAATGGAACGCAGCGGAAACACAAAGCGCTACAATGAGGCCGGCGACAGCGACAGCGACAGCAACGTGTGGGGAAACCTACACAGATTGCAACACAAGAGCCGCAGCAGACGACACACTGGTCGGGATGGCAATCAGATCAACACACCTAGCACGAGCACGGAGCACCGACAGTGGTCACGCGTCCTGAGGTCAGAGGTCAAGCAACAGTACACACCAGTGTCCAAGCGTCGAGCAGGCGTCAGGGACCATGGGACTGCGGATGCGGGTGGAGCGCACCCACAGAGAATGGATACCGACCGGTCTGCATGACGGGTAGGCCAGTCAAGAGGAGTCATGGAGCTGCTGACAGTGCTTATGAAAGTGGGGACCCCAGCGACGGAATTTCCAGTGAAAGCGAGCAGTCTCCGCGCGCAGGTAACGGCACCAAACGGTGTCCGCAAGCAGAGTCGGGTAATGCTAGTGACCAGCCAACTGCTGACAGTGACAGTTCTGGTACGGACAGCTCTGGGAATGATGAGATAAACAACACCAGGGAGCTAAGGGACGTCCAGCTAGAAAGCCAGGCTTCCCCGGCTGAGTCGTTTACCATCTGTGCATGGAATGTGACTGGCTTGTTGGATAAACTAGCAGATCGGGAATTTCTCAGGTACGTTCAGTTATTTGATATAGTATGCCTTGGTGAAACATTCCTCGATTACCTAAACGCCGAGACTTTTCCAGAGCAATTTGTGTTTGTTAAACCTGCGGTTAAGCTCAGTCACATGGGAAGGAGATCAGGGGGTGTAATCGCGTTGGTAAGAAAACAGCTGACGACAGTGGTCGAAAACATTGAGGTTGACTTTGACAATATTCTTCTCCTCAAATTGTCCGGAAGTATTTTCAATGTGGACAGAGATGTGTTTCTTATCTGTTGCTATGTATGCCCCCAACATTCCCCGTATTACAGGGACAAAGACTTCAAGTGCGGTTTACAACTGGTGGAGGAATGCATTATGTACGTAAACGAGAAATATGACTGCCCTTATGTTTTTGTCTGTGGGGACTTGAATTCTCGCACTGCCGATAGAAACAACTATTGCAATAATGATGTCCCCGATGAAAATTCAGACAGTGAATCTGAAGGCGGGGGTAGGAAGTCCATGGACAAAACAGTGAACACTTTTTGGGCAGAACTGCTTGACATGTGTTACATTCACAAAATGCGAATTTTGAACGGGGATTGCGATGGTGACAGGGAGGAAGAGTTCACGTTTGTGTCACACAGTGGGTCCAGTGTGAATGACTATTTTCTTGTGTCCTTGGACTTCCCCGAGTCGAAAAATAGTGCAGGTTCATGTTTCTCAACGTGCTGAATCGCAGCACATGCCGGTGTCGCTCACTCTAAACACGGCACGCCAACACGGAGCACGTGCAACTGCTGACCAAGCCACTTTAGTCACAAAACTCGTCTGGCAAGACAACCTGACACGAACATTCCAAAACAATGTCAGGTCAAGTGTGTTTACAAATACTCTGGGAGAGGCGACTGAACGGATTGCACGTGATCCGAACAAGGCGCTTGACATGTTTGTGTCTCTTTTGCTGAACGCTGCTGAGCCAATGAAGAAAACGTTTTTTAACCGAAAGGGATAAAAGCAAGGGGCTCCATGGTTTGATAGTGAATGTAGGCAGTCCAAACAAAGTGTGAAACGATTGTTGAGACGATGGAAAAGAACCAAGGGTGGTAGCGATAGGGTTACTTATGTAACAGAGCGGACAAAACACCATAGTTTGCTCCAAAAGGAAAAAAAAGGGAATACGAAGAAAACAAGTGTGAAGGCTTGACGAAAAATCTTCGGGACCAGCAGTCGTTCTGGAAAGCAATCAAGAGTATAAACAGGGGGGCGGGCAGAGGCAACGATATTTCCTCAGAGGAGTGGTTAGCACACTTTAAGTCAAGCTCGTGTGGTACAAGCTCGTGTGAGGATAATCTTTCTGAAAACACAAGTGAGGATGATAATGATGATGATACACATGCCTCTGAGTATGACGCAGAACTGAACCAGGATATTAGGGAAGACGAGGTACGGGCAGCGATAAAAAACCTTAAGAATGGCAAGTCACCAGGTCCAGATTGTGTGTTGGGCGAGCTCTCGAAAAACTCGCAGGAAACTGTAGTCCCTTTCTTGACAAGCTATTTTAATCACCTGTTTAACAACAGCCTCTTCCCGGAACAGTGGTCAAAAGCGCTACTGGTCCCCATACACAAAAAGGGAAGCATTAACGACCCGGATAATTACCGTGGCATATCCCTGCTTAGTATTTTGAGTAAGTGTTATACATATATATTAAATAAGCGACTCGAAGTGTGGGCAGAAAGTCAGGGGAAGCTGGCAGAAGAGCAGGGAGGTTTCAGGAAGGGACGGTCAACTGTGGACCACATTTTTGTTATGATTTCGATGGTAGAAAAGGCCCTGGCAAAATCGAAAGGGAAGCTGTATGTCGCTTTTGTGGATTTCCGTACAGCATACGATCCCGTGAACAGGAACATATTGTGGGATGTCTTACGAAGGGCGGGGGCGGTGGGAAAGATGCTAAGGGCACTGAGAGCAATGTACAGTTCTGTTGTGGCTTCTGTCAGAGTGGAAGCAGGCTGTACGACAGAAGAGTTCTCCTGCCCTGTCGGGCTCAAGCAGGGGGAGTGTAGCAGCCCATTATTGTTCTCCTTCTTCATTAACGAGCTGGCCACAACCGTAAGGGATAAGGGTACTCACGGGGTTCAGTTTGTTCAGGGCATGGCAGAAGTTTTCTTATTGCTGTTTGCAGATGATGTGGCGCTGGTGTCCTTAACACCAGGGAGTCTGCAAAACCAGCTAAATAACCTCAAGGCCGAAGCAGATAGACTAAAACTGGAAGTAAACCTGGCCAAAACCAACATCATAGTGTTTAGAAAAGGGAGACACCTGTCTCGACACGAAAGATGGACTTACGGGGATGTAGAACTTGAAGTAGTAAACTCGTACAAGTACCTAGGCATAGCGTTAACTACAAAACTTAGCACAACGCAGGCTGTAGCAGATTTTATACCAAAGGCTAAACGGAAGATTATCACCATTTTGAAAGCACTCAGAAAGATAAATTGCACAGATTGGGGAGTGTTCAGTAAGATCTTTGATGCCCAAATACAGCCAGCGCTTTTGTACGCCTCTGAGATATGGGGTACAGGGAGAGTGGAAACTGTTGAAAGGGTTCACTTATTTGCCATCAAGAGGTTCTTGAGGTTAAGCAACAAAACTCCTAGCATTATAGTGTATGGTGAAAGCGGTAGGTACCCGCTGGCCGTCAGCTCCCAGATACGCAGCATAAAATACTGGCTGAGACTCCTGAAACTGAATCAAGATCGGCTGCATTTTGGGGCGTACCGGTGTTCCCAGAATCTGGCGGAAAGGGGCAAGGTATCTTGGGCTGGAAGAGTGAAAGAGCTGCTACTAAAGCAAGGCTTCGGCGAAGTGTGGTACAATCAGGGAGCAGGGGACGAAAAGAAGTTTCTTAGGACCTTTTCTCAACGCTTAAAAGACTGCTTTGGGCAAAGTTGGCATGACAAGCTCGAATCAAGTGACAGGTTCTTTGAATACAAACTCAAGAAACAAAACTTTGGTATGGAAGAGTACACATGTTCAATGAAGGGTCACTTGAGAGACGCATTACTAAGGTTTAGGTCAGGAGTGTCGTGGATCAAAGCCCACAGATTCCGTTTTAAGCCTGGAGCTGATACCTCATGCCCGTTTTGCCCACACGAGACAGAGGACGAACTGCACGTTCTGTGCAAATGTGCAACGTACAATAACATTAGACCCGACTTTTTAAGGCGTGACGGTCTGCGGAGTAGTGGTCCTTACCATTCAGTTATGGAAACAACTAAACAATGCCGTTTACAGCAGATTGCATTGTTTCTTATCAAGGCAGGGAAAATGAGTCAGATAACTGAGTTGGAATAGTAGCGGCATATAGTTGTATGTGTAGGTGCTGTGTGTGTGTGTGTGTGGGGGGGGGGGGTGAATTGTGTAAAGACTTTGTCACTTGAAGCATGCTTAAAAAATGTATTGTGCAGCATAAATGTGCAATGTGTTCATGTTCTTTGTGAAAGATGCTAATGGCCTAAAAACAAATAAACTTTCTTGTTCTGTTCTGTTCTGTTCTCTCTCTCTCTCTCTCTCTCTCTCTCTCTCTCTCTCTCTCTCTCTCTCTCTCTCTCTCTCTCTAAACTACCTCCCCACCCAACATCCCGACCCACTCACCCGTCCCTTCCTCAGCGATCTTCTTTGTAACATGTAGTCACACATAGCCACATGCTCCGTTGGACATTTGACCCCACGGGAATCCTCGGACTATAGCCAGTCTATTTCAGTAGCACGTAAATATCACTTCTTTTTGTTTACAGCCATGAAATACAAAAAATGCAAGGTTTTGACTTGAACTTTTCTCGCGACACTGCATCAAGAGCGTAAAAGACTGTTCAGTTTGAAAGTCCCGGTCGATGTATTTCTGACGAAGTTCCTGGTATAACGGACAGAAGCAAATAAAATGCACATCTTCAACTTCAGTTTCACAAAAACTACACAATATTTTGGACGCATTTCCTGGGCATAGCGAAATCGATCTGCATTTAGAGGAAGCACATCCTTAATTTTATGAGGACATCTCTAAAGCATTTTATTCGAATAAAGTCAAGATAGTTCTCTGTAAGTAAGTTGGATATAAATGATGCAAACGGACAATATTTCTCACTGCTGTTAAGATATTTCTCACTGCTGTTAAGAGCGGTAGTCCACTCTTGGTTAAAATCATCACAGAGTCGTTCCTTGAGAATTGCCCAAAAGGCCCTTTCATTCCCAACACTCTTTTGCAACCAAACAAAACCAAATTTACACAACAAATCCCTCAATCTAGATGCCCAAAACCATTTGCCATTCAATTCCATGTTAATTTGCATGTAGTAGGCTTGTTTTGGCAACCTGTTCTCATTCATGTGGAACAGTTTAAACCAGTATTTAATAGCTTGTATACAAGAATTGACAACAGGGTACCTTCCAAGATCCCCATACACACATTTGTTTGGAGTCTTCAATGGGACGTTCAAAAGGCGTTTACAAGCAAGGGTGTGGGCTTTCTCAACCACATCAACACGCTGAAGGCCCCATACTTCTGAATCATGCAGAACGATTGGTTGGATTTGCGCATCAAACATTGTGAAAAAGGTCTGTCTTGTCATTTCACTAAAATTACGCAAAACTCGGACACAGTCATATGTTGCTTTTTTACCTTTAGCTTCCAGGAAGCTAACACCCTGACAGACACTAAGTTTAGTTGTAAATGTATAGCCGAGGTATGTATAACTATTAACAACTTCTACTTCATTCCCTCTAGAAACTACTTTTCATTTTTGCCGAGAAACCCACCTTTCCTGAATACCATGACTTTCGAATTTTCAGTATTGATGGACAAGGAGTGTTCCTTACACACTGAATTCAAATGGTTCAGTTGATTTTTGTAACCCCATGGCAGTACTTGACAAGAGCGCTAAATCATCCGCAAACAGCATCAAAAATAGTTCAGCTAAGCCAGGTTGAAGTTGATTACCATGTTTCCCGACTGCCTTCATGCCAATCGCAATTTCATTTACAAACAAGAAAAGAGAGCAGGACTCAGAATACACCCATGTTTTACACCAAAAGGACAATTTTAAAAAAATCAGTCACCTTGTTATGTACACGTACACAAGAAAAGATTGACCGATACATTGCTTTGACAGCATTCAAAAACGGGCCAGGTCAGTGAATGCTACATACAATTTCCCTCTTTTCCTGCTTAAATACTTCTCTATGACAGCTGATAAGGCATATATATGGTCTATGGTAGAATATCCCTTTCTGAATCCGGCTTGGGCTTCAACAATTTTTTCACGATCATTCATCCACTTTGTCGGTCTGTTTCGTAAAACAGTTATGTAGCACTTGCTTGCCACTCAGTAATGAAATTCCTCTGTAATTATTTGGAGTGTCTTTTTCTCCATTTTTAAAGAGCGGTACAATCACAGAGCGAGACCACTGCTCTGGCTACATCCCTTCACTGAAAATATTATTGAATAACTGAGTGAAGAAGGTGACTGCGATGTTACCCGAAGCTTTTAGCATTTCTGCTGTGACATTATCGTGACCGCATGCCTTCCTATTTTTCAAAACGCACTTCTTCGTCCGTTATTGGTACATTTAATTCATCAAACATTGCATCAGCACCGTCAATATTACTAGCAGGCAGATCATCACGAGGTTCTGACGTCCGAAAAACGGTTTGAAAATGTTGAGACCATTGTTCTGGTGATATCTTGTCACTTACTTTGGCGTTTGCCCAAAGTTGACCTTATTTCCCCGAAAAATACCGTTGAATCTTTAATAAGAGCTTGTAGTTTGGGGGCTACACGTTTTTTCATACAAGTGGCCGCATTTAGCAGACAGTTAACGAATCTGTCTAACACTGAATCTACGTTTACCTCGACTTCATTTAAAGCATGACTGAGTTCTTCGCCTCTGGCTTGTTGGGACAGAAATGACAAAAACCCAGGAAATTTTTCGCAGTCCCAAATAACTTTTTCAGAGTATTCAGCGTTTCCCTTTCTGCTCACAGCTTCACACGCATTACTGTACAGTGGAGAGAGAGTCTGAATGGTTTACTGAAAAAGCCCATGGGCCCATGTGGTGGTGAACACAGTCAAGCAGCATTAGATCAACCTAAAGCCTCACAGGTAAAACCGCCCAGGCAAGACAGTATTATATATATCGAAGCCTTCTGTGGGAAAGTAGCGAGCCAGAGTTGGAGATACTTGTTTTCAGAAGCAAGCAACATTGACAGTTTAATATGTGATGGACAGTTCACATATCTGCGTCATATGTATTCACCTCTTAAGTCACTGCATTGAGGACACGATATTATGACGCGAAGTTCGGATTCAATTTCGTTACTGCAAAAAGGACGTGCTAGGTCTGTCTCAACAGCAACAGCATACCTTGCAAAGCGAAGCATGTGGGGTCTCAGTTGCGAAACACCTAAACTTATTCTCAATACTAAATAATTTCAGTGATAATAATGAGGTCCTAGGGCGCCCTTTCTCAAATGAGCCGTAGGCGCGAGCTAAACAAGAACCAACATTAAAACGCACAATAATCAAATGCACAAATTTGTCATCAAACATCTGCACCCGCTCCCTCCTCCACTTTACACACACACACACACACACACACACACACACACACACACACACACACACACACACACAAAACACACACACGCGCGCGCGCGCACGCACGCACACACACAACACAACACACACACACACACACACACACAACACAACACAACGCAAAACACACACACACACACACACACACACACACACACACACACACACACACACACACACAACACAACACAACACACACACACACACACACACACACACACACACACACACACACAACACAAAACACACACACACACTGACAACACACACGCACGCACGCACACACACACACACACACACACACACACACACACACACACACACACACACACACACACACACACACACATACACACACACACCGGTTTACTTGAGGAAGGCTGGAGACAGTTGGACATTGTTACTAACATTGTTTTCACGATCTCTTTCCCGCGTATGGCATCACTGATGGGATACCGGAACTTCTCATTAAACTGATATTTTCTGAAATTGCCGAGACCAGCAATGAAATGATGACAAAAACCATTTTGACTTTCATTACAATAATTTGACGTCAAGATTAGAAAAAGGAAATGGGGGAAAATGGCTCTATAAATAATTACTGATGGTAAGAATGAAAACACTAAAATGAATTACTAGCATCATGTACACAACGAGAGAACACGAGACGGGACATTTGTTTTGTGTCGCGCCTTCTTTTGTAATTGATAACAGATAATACATGCATTCTTTCATGCACCATTTCTCCTATTGGAGCAAACAGCCCGTTGAACAAAAGCAACGAGGAACTGAGAATGAAAAACTTATGCATTTCCGTTTTTGCGAGATTATGCAATTAAAGCAGAGGTAGATTTGGAGTTACTACCATTTATCTTCGAAGGACCAAAATAAAAGGAACGCTTCGCTCGAATGACAAGCGACAGACAACGCAGATAAAGTCGCGGCTGGTAAACCTGGCTAAACAGGTGGAGAGGTGGAGAGAGCTGTGCACAATTTTAGATGTCTGCGATAGGAAACTGGCAAAGATATTACTTGATACGTAAAAGTTCCTGATACTTCTTTTTTCATTCCGACAGGAGCAGTCTAAATATTCTACTACTAATACTATTTGCATGTGTGTGAGTTTCTGCCGTTTCTGAGTTGTTGTTGTTGTTGTTGTTGTTGTTTTAATATTATTATTATTATCAGAAAAAAAAAGAATGGTGTCTGAAATATTTGATGTAGTAGCATCGGATCAATACGCTGGAGAGAAAAAAAAACGTCACCAACACCTCGCACCTCGGTCCATCATCCAGTTGTATTCGTAAACGGCAGCTACGGGTCTCATCCACTATAGCGAGGAGCACACTGCACGATTAGGAGAGTTATTCAAAGAAAGATCTAAAATTATTCATACAATTATCAGTTAAGTCGCCTAAAAAATTATTGGGCCTGAGCAGATTACCTGCCTGAGACGACGCCACTGTCAATTGTTTACAGGCCGAGTTTACAAAAACGTGTGTAAAACAACAAAATATAATGACCACTACAGTTAGTGTTAAACTGGCATATTTCAAAAGGGCCAAAGCAGAAATTTATTCTATAGAAAAATCGTACCTAAAACAGCATAGATTGATGCCAAAGATCACATTTAGCTAAACCTGCGTGGGCTAGTTCCTTTCAACAATTTGTCGCTTTCACGTGCTTCAAATCGTGCAAAAAAGAGAGACAGAGGAGGGAAGGTAAGACGAGAATAAAAAAGAAATCTGAAACAAGGATGACTGCTAGCGTTCTAAAATAACATCCAAACACATAACACGACCGCATGATCTGTACTGCATCTATGTGTTTGGATCGTGATTAGAAAACAAACCAAAAACGAAAAACCAGTTAAACACAATAGTCGAATGCACGTAAATCCATCGTGCTGGGGAGAAATCTTTTTCTTCGACGTATCCGTCGACGACGGCAAAGTCGAACATTGCAGAAAATGTTTGGACTTTTGCGGTTTTTTTTTTTTTGGTTTTTTTTCTTTTTAAAAATATTTAATCTCCATCACATTAAGCATACAAGTAACAATGGCAAGATAAATATATATTATATAATACATACATGTATATGCCCTACAATGACTATTAAGTATATAAGTAGCTAATCTCAGTAGTATCAAAATAACAAGCATTGTATAACATGTAAAGCTACAAGAGACTAGAACAGACACCAAACAGAAGACAAAGGCAACACACACACACACACACACACACACACACACACACACACACACACACACACACACACACACACACACACACACACACACAAGAAAACAAAAACAGCAGCAACAAAAACTTAATACTTTAATTCATCTTACATTCTAGTGAGGAAGATAGGAAGAGAGGGGGGAATGACAGAGGGGTAATAGAGAGAGAGAGAGCTGTATACATATGTATATAATTATATGCTATCTGGCAAGTGTGTCAATAAGTATTATCAAAAGTCTTAATACATAATTAGCAATACTTATACTAAATAGCAAGGCTGAGTAAAAACAAAAGACTCCTGAAAGGAGTGAGCTACTCATGAAAGGAGTGGGCTGTACAGCATCCATTCAGCATGAAATTTGTTTGATCTGCCATTTAACGGGTAATAATATTTCTCCAGAACAGCTCTATTCTTCAAAAAACGAGTAAAAACATTTAGGTGTGGGATGGTACCATGCAGCTTTGCAATAAAAATGTTGTATTTAGCTATAAGGATACACAAATCCAGTATTCTGTCAGTGACCACATTCGCTTTACTGCCAAGAATAACAAGCTCTTTTGAAAAAATTTATATCAGTACAATGTGTAAAGCTGGTATGAAGCCATCCCTGTACATCAAACCAGTTCTGGATTTTTGGGCAATCCCAAAACATGCGGGTTTTTGTTCTTCTTGTTGTTTTGGCGTGTGGTTCTGTTCTTGTTGTTGTTTTGTTTTGTTGTTGAGCTTTTAGTTTCTTTTGTTTTTTGTTTTGTTGTTTTTATTGTTGCTTCTGTTTTTGTTGTTGTCTTGGGGGATGCGTGTGTTGTTTTGTGTGTGTGTGTGTGTGTGTGTGTGTGTGTGTGTGTGTGTGTGTGTGTGTGTGTGTGTGTGTGTGTGTGTGTGTTTGGGTGTGGGGTGAGGGGGGGGGTCTTTGTTATTTTTCGTTCGACTTTGTTTTGGAAACTGACCGATCCTTACTCTGATCATAATTGCGAATTAAATTAGGGAAGTTGATATATGTGTATTTTTCACAAGCCGGCTTAACTGGTACGCCGAATAGCTTCTCTTGTCTTTAAAAAAGCTCCCACGAATGGAAATGCCAAAATGCTCTTAAACTAAACTAATGATAAATGCAAATGCTCACGATATACTGGCTGTCATCGAAGGTCCTTTTCAACATCACCGTGACAGCCAGGCAGAAACCGTAGGACTCCAGGTAGCCCTGAACAGCTCTGAAACCTTCGCTGCCGTAGCTTCCCTCCGAGTACATGAAAGACACGTAGGTCCAGCCGAAGGTCACTATAATATCCGCTATGGCCTTAGCCTGAGGAGTGAGCAATACAACATTGTGTCTAGTAAGTCCAATAGTAGTTCACAAAAGCTGCCGACTGTGGAATGAAAAATGAATTACTGTGTGGAATAGGTCAAATCGTAGAAGAGAGAGAGAGAGAGAGAGAGAGAGAGAGAGAGAGAGAGAGAGAGAGAGAGAGAGAGAGAATGTGTGTGTGTGTGTGTGTGTGTGTGTGTGTGTGTGTGTGTGTGTGTGTGTGTGTGTGTGTGTGTGTGTGTGTGTGCATATTGTTGTTAAGTATTTTGATTTCGTATCTGAGTGACTTTAGCTCCGTGTTTTATTGAACTGTTGATGTTTTATTGCAAAATGAGTTTAATAGTTTATGTAAATGACGAGCCAGAAGGCAAATTTCTCTACACGGAGACAATAAAGTTGTATTGTAACAATAGCCTGGGACTGTGAGATGAACAGTTAATTACTGTCTGCAAATAGGTCAAATCGTAGTTAACAACAGCCTGGGACTGTAAGCTGACTAGCTAATTACTGTCTGAAAATAGCTCAAATCGCAGTTAACAATATGGGTCCCGTCAATCTAAGGCCAAATGAGGTATAAAATGAAAAAGTCAGTTACAACAGTTTTTTGAGCTGTTATACTTGGGTATGCCCACAAAGTATCATGTATGAAACAGGACACGAAATTCCTAATTCTACTTGGTGAAAACAAGGTCGCGTGACGTATACGACCGTTGTACCTTTTCTGATAACAGATGAGACATAACTTTAAGAATATGTTCAAAACCTACCAAATAATTAGATCAAACAAAAGCATATGTATTCTTTTTGCACAGGCCAAAATGGTCTGAATCTTATGCGGAGAATGTTTTACAGCTACAAATCGAAAATACATGTTCTGCTAGGCTTTGGTTGTCTTTTTTTAAATGTAATAATAAGCATACTTTTGGGAAGCAAATACTCCCAGATTTAGCCTTGTTGCTTGCTTTTTAAAGCTGTAGATTGACAAGACAAATAGCCTTGGACTGTAGGCTGGCCAGCTAATTAGTCTGAAAATAGGTTAAATCGTATTTAACAACAGCCTGCCTTGGACTGTGAGGAGAACAGTTAATTACTGTCTGCACTATACTTAATCATTTCAATGACAAAAAAATACATTAATGATTCAAAGAAGTGTCAAAGAGTGAGAGAAAGGTGAATTGTAATCGATGGATGTATGTTTCTGAATAAATGCCCCTCAGTGATGTGCTTTGGGGGGAAAATCGAAAGAAACAAAATCCCCCCACCCCCTCATAAATATGTCATTGGTCTTTGATATTTTTGACACAGTTTAAGACAGTATTATGTGCGAGACGTTGGACACATGACGCAGTGGTATCCAGGCAGATAATCTTCGTCTGTCAGCTTTTTGTCGCGGAAATGAAACGAACAAATACTTCCTCGGTGGATGGAATGTTCACAGTAAGGCTAACTACTGGGTCTTTGTGTAAGCATTTTCTGACATTTTGTAGCGTCATTAAGAGTGGGTCCACATTAACATTTGGCATACATCAGTCGACGAACGTTGGTTAATTTTCTCTCATCTAAATACAGCCGTGGACTAAACAGTTTGAACCACTACTCCTCGTAAATCTAGATCTATTCTCAAGGTTCTGGATGTCACTTTAATTCCCATTTGTTCGACCCGAAATTGGGCCTTCTTCTTCTTCTTCATACTGGGCCGGGCTCATACAGTGGAGAGTCGGTGGTCCACTGAAACGTATTGCATGTGCCCATGCCCTTCCGTTATAATGCACAGCTTGAACCACTACTGCTGCTTGTACCTTCCTTTGTTTTTCAAACCGGAAAGCGCGCCAAATGTAATATCAGTAGCAGTTATCTTCCTCTTATTGGCAAACGAGCGGCTAGGAAAGTTGTGATGGGCGGTGGTGGATATGGGTCGGTTTGCACATGCTGAGAACAGGATCTTTGATGTAAACCCCGACAGAACTTTCCCACTGGCAGAATCTGCGTTTTATTAGGTGGTCAGCGCCCGACATAATGTCCTAAATTATCTGAAGCCACCCCTATCCCCTCAAACGCACGCGCGCACGCACACACACACACACACGCACGCGCGCGCGCGCGCACGCACACACACATGTACACCCACGCACACTTATACACACACACACACACACACACACACACACACACACACACACACACACACACACACACACACACACGCACACACGTGTACACACACACACACGCACATAATGTCCTAAATTATCTGAACCCACCCCTATCCCCTCAAACGCGCGCGCGCGCACGCACACACGCGCGCGCACGCACGCACGCACACACATGTACACCCACGCACACTTATACACACACACACGTGTACACACACACACAGGCACACACACACACACACACACACACACACACGTGTACACACACACATACGCGCGCGCGCGCGCGCACACACACACTCTTTGGCCCGCCCTAGCAATCCACACACCGACCTGCATGGCGTCTGATGGAACAATCCTGGAGAAGTAGGAGAACTCGAGCTTGCCGTCCAGAAGGGAGCTGGTGGAAAAATAGCTCAGCGAAGGAACCTCGAACAAGGACAGCAAGCTCGCCGTCTCAATTGTCTCTTGACTGCTCGTTGGGGTGATCACAGCCTCTGCTTGCACTGGTGGAACACTGGCCTCTTGGCGGACGCCTCTAGCACTCCCCTTCAGTGACATTGTCAAATAATATGCATATAAGCAAATCAGCGGGCTTCATGGAGTTAGCTAGTAGTAGTAGATGGATTTTAAATTCCTGTCAACCGCACAGGGTCACCCAAGGTCGGACGATCCAACAAAAGCTTCTCTCTTTTTTCTTCTAAAATGACATTGACCTATAATTATTTCCTAAACGTCCCGCCAGTGGGCCTATGGCTCAGTTTGGTTATACATTTTGGTGAAGACAGTATCTTCTGGACAGCTCAACCGTTTGTAACCAAACCTGGCATGGTGGTGCATCGCCAAAGTGATATGCAAAAGATTAAGATTTGTTCGAGGTCAAGTCACAGGGAGGGCTCATACAAAAACATACCACCTTCTCTACTATGTCTTGTGGACCACTAATTTAATGGTATATTAAAATCTTGAAGCCCTATAAAAAATCTTTAAGTGGTCTGTTGTGGTCAAGGTCACAAGCAAGTCTATAGGTTCATTTAATGTTTGTCAGGACGTTAGATCTTCTATTACCAATTTAAACATGGCATTATGATGCATGATAATAAGCCAAAGCATCAAGAGGAAGAACGTTTTGATATTTTCAAGGTCAAGAATGGTTCAAATATCAAACAATGACTGTTAGTGTTTCATTGCCGTCCCTAATAAACCTTTGGTTTCTGTGGACGTTAAGCACCATGCTTACTTAATAGTTAGTGAAACTGTTTCCACAGTATTTCCTGAATTGCTAAGCATTTTTGCAATCAATATTTCCTGAATTGCTAAGCATTTTGCAATCAAAATTCATATAGCGGTACGTTAAAATAAGCGTAGTGGTAGTGTTTTCAAAAAATTGGTTTGCTCAGTTCAAAGTCAATGCAAATGTTCAAAATGTCCTAGAATATTTGTCCCGTGTCCCGTTATATCTTATCAACACCACCCTGACCGTGACCATAGCAACTCAATCTTGTCACAAAGCAATGGTGATGATGATGACATTAACCCATATATGCCAACAACAACAAAATTCAAGTGAAAGTTCCATGCTTGCCTAGGTTTTGGTCTGTTATGAACATGTTTGACACTCGTTTTGAATCAGACTTAGAAAAATGTGATTTAGAGGATCAAATTTGTGCTTCCCATACCACGTGAGGGTAGGGCTTTTTCGGCTTTGTGACAGTGCAAAAGAATACGAAAATGAAGACTGTTCTGAACTTTCATTGAAGCAAAATACATTCCTGTAACAAAAATAATTTATTTATGTATCAAGAATGTTGTGCAGCATCATCTGTGAACCTGCTACTTTTCAGAAATCAGACTATTACTACTTTGAACTAAATCAGCCTTGCTTACTAGTGTAACCGGACCTGCGGCCCGTTCCTCACTTTAGGTTCAGGGAGATGCTGGAGATTGCCAAGGAGAGACACTCACAATGGAATACACAATTGTCTCTAGTCTTCCTCGTGTAGTGTGCCTTTCAATGTCAAGTTCCTCACGTTGTTTTCAAAATCACTACAATCGACCGACCTTTGTATCCAGAAAAAAAACCTGTGTGTTTGGTTGCTTGTTCGCTCCTCAGAGGTAGGTATGCCGTTTCACTATGCACTTATGCCACTTAAAACAGACATTAGACAAAAGATAAGGGGAGACAGAAGTTGTACACATGTACCAACATGACGAAAACACTGAGGCACGCTCACAAACGCGCGCACTGACCACACTCCGTCTCAGTACATACTCCCAGTATAGTGACGAACCAAATAAAGAAATGCATACAGTTTTATTCACACTACCGCATGTTAAACATATAGTAAACACAAGAACAAACCAAACTGACACATGACTATGCCTAACTTACGCACTAAACCATAGCTAACCTAGCTACCGGCATAGGATCAGTACCAATTACCTATAAAAGTAAGTTGCACCCTTGCACTAACTTAACTGATACTTGCACTTTGAGCACAAGAAGACAAACAAACATAAACTAACGCTCGCACTTTGCAGCACAAGTCTTCTAATAACTAAACAACATGCGTGCCTGCACTTTGCAGTACAAGTTTTCTAATAACTAAACATGCGTGCCTGCACTTTGCAGCACAGGTCTTCTAATAACTAAACATGCATGCCTGCACTTTGAAGCACAGGTCTTCTAATAACTATACAACATGCATTCCTGCACTTTGCAGCACAAGTCTTCTAATAACTAAACAACATGCGTTCCTGCACTTTGCAGCACAAGTCTTCTAATAACTAAACATGCGTGCCCGCACTTTGCAGCACAGGTCTTCTAATAACCAAACATGCGTGCCTGCACTTTGCAACACAGGTCTCTTAATAACTAAGGGAAGAGCAACACACTTTTTCAGCATGTAGACTCGGGGGGTAGGGGTTGACCAGCACTTTTCAGCACATGGTCTTCTAATAACTAAACATGCGTGCCTGCACTTTGCAGCACAGGTCTTCTAATAACTAAGGGGAGAGAAACACACTTTTTCAGCATATAAACTCGGGGGGTAGGGGTTGGACCAGCACTTTTTAGCACCAAGTACTCTAACTAAGGGAAGAGTAACACACTTTTCAGCATGTAGACTCGGGGGGGTAGGGTTGGACTCACACTCCGAGCATCGCTTTCCGGCACCTTCCTCCAAACTCTGCCGAATTTAGTTACGCCACTGAAGGGGCACTCTTTATCTCCGCGCAGCTGTCCACCGACGCGGTCAGCGCCCTCCGAAAGGTTCGGGTACTAATATCACTGTAGAAGCAACCTAGCGCCCAAGCACGCACGTAAACATGAGGCGCATCCACCCCGGGTAAAAAAAAGAGTTCCGTCTCGATTCAAACGATTTTGGTTTTATTTATTTAAAGGTGGCGTAAGCGACATGGTCAGCTATAAAACAAATCTCTGATATAATCTGAGTTGTTTGTTACAAACTCACTACTGTTTGAGCACCAACAAAAAAAATGCTAGTTAGCTGACAGTTTTCTGGACCCTGTGGCGTAACTAAATACGGCAGTGGTTGAAGGAAGGATGTCGTAAACCAGTGCTTGGAGTATGGGTTGGACTAGCACTTTTCAGCACCAAGTCCTCTAACTAAGGGAAGAGTAACACACTTTTCAGCAAGTAGACTCGAGGGGTAGGGGTTGACCAGCACTTTTCAGCACATGGTACAGGAACCGGGCAGGTACTGTCTTTTATACCGCACCGCGCGGCACCGGCCAGTCGCTGGCAGGCAGCGTCCGACTGGAGAGAAGGGGTGGGGGAACTCAGGGCCCGTAACTCGAGCTAGCTTGCACAGCTCTCCCGCTACACTAGCATGTAACCGAGACTCTGCTGAATGAGGAACTTATTTTGTTTTTTATTGTTTAGTTTTTTGTTGCTTTTGTTGTTCTTGTTGTTCTTGTTGTTCAAGCTGGAATCAGTCAGAGTCTATTGCCATTTTGACTTTAGGATAGTGGTTCAGCAAAGCTGATTACACGAAGTGTCAAAGTCAAAGGTTGCTCTTGCCGTCTTCTGCATCTCCTTCACAGCTTTCACTGGACAGTCTCCGAGACGATTCAGTCGGATTGTACCTGTGCATGCAATGTTCTTTTCAGTCATCCGACTGGACATCCTTCTGTTGATTAGTGAGGTCCGCGTGACTCCATTATCTCTTGTTTTGTGTCAGTGTGGCAGCTTGTTTTGGAGGTGGTGTTCCACAGGTAGCAGGAAACTTTCTTTTTCTCTTGGTCAGCAATGATTCGGATGTAGAAGGAACGGGAGATGTGTTTGCAAGATGTCTGAAGACCCTTCTGAAACTTCATTTTCGTTACTGTCAGCAAGTGTTGTCACAGCAGCAGACACGTCTGGAGCAGTACACAGGGCATACTCTGGAGAGAAAATGGAGACGGGTTTTGTCAGTAACTACTTGGGGTATGTATAAAACAGAGATAGAGAGACAGATGGAGAGACATAGAGAATTCTCACTGAAGAGAAAGTACAACAGAAAGTTAGAAAATAATCTGCCAGTGTGCGTGAATTCACACACACACACACACACACACGCACACGCACACACACACACACACACACACACACACACACAAAGTTGGTGTCATCCGCCAGCACTGATAAAACTTATAGTCCATGGGCCAGGTATCGAAACCCTGCCTGGGGATATTTTGGAGACAATGATTTTTGGATATCTCAGTATGTGTCTTTTCAATATCTGCTTGTCTGCAAGATAAACTACTCTGCTTTTAGGGATTATCTGAGATGGTACATAGCAGCGTAATCGTATACGTATTAAACTGGGCGTGTCCCTTACAAATCCCAAATAAGAGGCAGCTATACCATTCTTTGGATACACAAAAATACTGCACATGCTGGTATCAGTGGGTAGCACTGCTTTTGCGGCTGCTGTTGTCTTACCCAGGTATGGTGGCCTCAATTACGCGCGTGGGATTAATGAAGTATTAAAAAAGATAAAATTTCACGTTGCATAATTTCGTACAATGTTCGTGCAAAACATATTGAACAAAATTGCTTCATTTACCACCAAATGTATCATGGTGTCTAAGAGAGTCACATAGAATGTCTGATTAACACCTGCATTAATGGATGACGTCACGGAATAGAATATACTCAAGTTCAAAAGTTAAGCAACTTTTTACAAAAATGCGCATTATATGTTCAAACCTCAGTAAACTGCTTCCACAAAACAGCTGCACGTGCTGGCTTATTCACTGTTCTACCTCCATTTAACCTGAAATTAGTTTCACAGTACTCTACACCCCATGGAAGAACGGCAAAAAACATGCCCGATGTGTGTAAAACTTACCAGTTTTGCCTTTATGTCTGAGTAAAACAGTTTAAGTTTAGGAACCATT
>OY757541.1:46547391-46553362 GCA_963584105.1 Alviniconcha strummeri
ATGTGAAAGTTTGAGACTTCTTTTGGTAGATCTAATCTTCAGGTTCAGGACGTACCCAAAATTGTAGGTTGTTTTCCAGCTGTCACCGGTTTCCAAACTTGGTTGGGGGTCAAACATCGATGCCTGAAGATTGTGTTTCCTGAAGAAAACAAACGTTCCTTAAATATTAGCGCTACCGATTACTGACCCTCCGTCGACAAGTCCTTCGTGCGAGATTTGGTGCGAGATCGCCAGTAGCCTGACCCTATGACCTTTGCACTCTGGGTATTAATAATAATAATTCTTATAAAGCGCTATTCTTTCAACCAAGAGTTAAACTCACTGCTCTGTACATACATCTTATCACAAAAACTACATTAACATATATTTCAGCAAACAAAAACCTTAATTATTGTAGCTTAAATTACCGTTATCGCCTATCGTACAACAGACACACACACACACACACACACACACACACACACACACACACCCACACACACACACACACTACACACACACACGACACACACACACACACACACACACACACACAGATGCGCACATGAGTGTAACGAGGAGTGAGGGTGGTAAAGGGGGAATGGGGAAGCAGACTGAGAAGACAGAATTTAAAATCACTTGTTATGATATTGATTGTGAGGTGACTTTTTAACGCTGTTTTGAAGATCCAAACACATAAACGGTTCAAAAGAACGCTTATTTGTTTGTTTGTTTGGATCTTGTTTTTAGAACGCTAGCATTCATTCTTGCTTCAATTTTTTGCTGTCTTGAAGGCAGGCGAGGACCGGATGAGACGGATGTCAGAAGGGAGCGAATTCAGTTTGCGTTGGAGCACAGTAGGAGAAACAGCGTTGGCCAAAGTTTTTTTGTTCTAGAACATGCTGGATACGAAATATCCGTGTGTCTGCAGAAGAACGGAGCTTCATCGAAAGGGTGTATACAGTGAGAAGGTCTGGGGAAATAGGAGTTAGAGAAGAAGTTGTGGCAGACAGGCATAGCTGACAGTTTGTATGTAGTCTATTCTGGCTTGGACATGAACAGAAAAGTTTGCACATGATCACGTTTGCGTGCCTTGAAAACCAGTTTTCGCTGCAGAGTTCTGACGTTTCTGTAGTCTACTGAGAAAGTGGGTGGCCAGACAGAAGAAAATTGCAATAATCTATTTAGAGAGAAAGCTGTTTTATTAGGAAAAAACACAGCATGCCATTTTTCGGGGTAATCCCCCTTTATCAAGCTACAAAATGTTACTTAAACAACTGTTAACCGGTGGAGTACAATGAAAAATGAGATATATGTTTGGATCTTGCTTCAGAACGCTAACAGTTATTCTTGTTTTTCTTTCCTTTTTTTTTTTTTTCCTTTTTTTTTTTTTTTTTTCTTCTTCTTCTTCTAACATAGAGAGAACAAAGGTTGTTTTGTTTTTTGGGGTTGTTGCTTTTTATGTTTGGATCTTGCTTCTGAACGCTAACAGTTATTCTTGTTTTTCTTTCCTCTCTCCTCCCCCCCCCCCCCACCCCCCCCCCCCCCCCTTTTTTTTTTTTTTCTTTTTTTTTTTTTCTTTTTTTTTTTTTTTCTTCTTTTTCTTTTTCTAACATAGAACAAAGGCACAGATGAGAGTTTTGGTCGCTTCAACAGTCAGGTATTGGCGGATACAGCTGATGTGTCTGTTTTCCACGTGAGCAGAACGGCAGACAGTTGAAATTTGCCATGAGAAGTCATGTTGTGTGAGATCATAAAATCAAGGTTCCGAGCACAGGTTGTGAACGGAATATCGGCAGTGCCAACACGAAGAGAAGTGGGCTGAGCGTCAGGGAAAAGGGTTCCATTTTATTTCGTCGGGAGAGCCTCTGTCTTGTCGTCATACAGTTTCAGTTTGCTTTGTGCCATCCAGGTCTTCATATCAGAGATGCATGTCTGCATGGTCAAGACATTGGCGTGTATCTGATCAAGAGGACAGAACTGATGTGGCTGTGTGTCATCACATTCTGGCTGGAGACCGAATGAGTTTCAATTAAAGAGCAGGAGAGGTTGCAGAGTAAAGAGTGAAGAGGATAGGACCAAGAATTGATCCCTGTGGGACACCAAAGTAAACGTCCGCAGGTCTTGAACTCTGGCAATGGCGGAGGACATTATTAGATTTAAATTAACTCTTCTTCTTCTTCTTCTCATACGGGGCTTGTACTGTACTATGCTGTTTTAAATTAATTGTATGAACTTCACCGAGGCAAATTCCTGTGCACATTTTAATGTCCCTCGCACATAATACCTTTGTATCTTGTGTCTTTGTAGAGCAGAACACGCCAGATCTTTTCTTAAACAGCTGCTCTGGCTTTCCATAAACCAAAGAATGAAATACAAAACATCTTGCCTCTGCTATCAGAGTATCATTGGCATTGTCCGTCTGTACTTGGCTGAACATGTTTACAGATACGTCCCTTCTGGGCTTCTGCGTTCTTCTTCGGACAATAGAACTTTTCGCATTCCTCCCACGTTTCAAAACAAAACGCATGGTGGTCGGGCCTTCTTCTTCCCTGCTGCACAAATCTGGAATTCTCCCCCCCCCCCCCCCCCCCCCCCGCCCCGCCCCTCCCACTACCCCCTCCCTGTTCACTTTGGACTGCGCAAGCTGGGGAGACAATGCCGGCACAAAGAAACAATGGTTAGCGGTGGCTGGCCAATTTTTCAGCTACCGAAAACTTATTTGCCTGTTTGTGTCCTTTCCGCGACAGAAACCGACAGGAAAAAACTCACCTCTGTTCTATGTGACTAACATCAGTCATGTCAGGCCATCGTAAACTACGTTTAAAAATAAATAATTAAATAACCAAACACCCACAAAAGATTTAACACATGAAACAGAAGCAGACAGCAAAACCGGATGTGAGGCACAGATTGTGCCATGGTAATCTGTAGGCTGGTTCAGGATCGGACAACTGGAGGATAAACACGTCGCTAGTGGAAACTTGCGAACAGCGACATTGCAAACTACTGACACATGCTGCCCTGCAGCTCAGCCAGTCAGTTGTTTTGCAGTCCCCCAAAGTCTCCTACAGCTCAGCCAGTCAGTTATTTTTGCAGTCCCCAAAGTCTCCTACAGCTCAGCCAGTCAGTTACATTGCAGTCCCAAAAGTCTCCTACAGCTCAGCCAGTTACTTTGCTGTCCCCAAAATCTCCTGCAGCTCAGCCAGTCAGTTACTTTGCAGTCCCCCAAAGTCCTCCTACAGCTCAGCCAGTTACTTTGCAGTCCCCAAAATCTCCTGCAGCTCAGCCAGTCAGTTACTTTGCAGTCCCCCAAAATCTCCTGCAGCTCAGCCAGTCAGTTACTTTGCAGTCCCCAAAGTCTCCTACAGGTCAGCCAGTCAGTTACTTTGCAGTCCCCAAAGTCTCCTACAGCTCAGCCAGTCAGTTACTTTGCAGTCCCCGAAGTCTCCTCTAGTTCAGCCAGTCAGTTACTTTGCAGTCCCCCAAAGTCTCCTACAGCTCAGCCAGTCAGTTACTTTGCAGTTCCTGAAGTCTCCTACAGCTCAGCCATTCAGTTACTTTGCAGTCCCCAAAGTCTCCTACAGCTCAGCCAGTCAGTTGCTTTGCAGTCCCCAAAGTCTCCCTACAGCTCAGCCATTCAGTTACTTTGCAGTCCCCAAAGTCTCCTACAGCTCAGCCAGTCAGTTGTTTTGCAGTCCCCAAAGTCTCCTACAGCTCAGCCAGTCAGTTGTTTTGCAGTCCCCAAAGTCCTCCTACAGCTCAACCATTCAGTTACTTTGCAGTCCCCCAAAGTCTCCTACAGCTCAGCCAGGTCAGTTACTTTGCAGTCCCCAAAGTCTCCTACAGCTCAGCCAGTCAGTTTACTTTGCAGTCCCCGAAGTCTCCTCTAGTTCAGCCAGTCAGTTACTTTGCAGTCCCCAAAGTCTCCTACAGCTCAGCCAGTCAGTTACTTTGCAGTTCCTGAAGTCTCCTACAGCTCAGCCATTCAGTTACTTTGCAGTCCCCAAAGTCTCCTACAGCTCAGCCAGTCAGTTGCTTTGCAGTCCCCAAAGTCTCCTACAGCTCAGCCATTCAGTTACTTTTGCAGTCCCCAAAGTCTCCTACAGCTCAGCCAGTCAGTTGTTTTTGCAGTCCCCAAAGTCTCCTACAGCTCAGCCAGTCAGTTGTTTTGCAGTCCCCAAAGTCTCCTACAGCTCAACCATTCAGTTACTTTGCAGTCCCCAAAGTCTCCTACAGCTCAGCCAGTCAGTTACTTTGCAGTCCCCAAAGTCTCCTACAGCTCAGCCAGTCAGTTACTTTGCAGTCCCCAAAGTCTCCACAGAAATAAACCGGGTTCCGACTCGCCTTGGAATTAAATGCTGGTGTAATACTAGCCTCGCATATAACTGCAACGTGTCAGTCATTCTCTCCACCTACCTATTACGTGAAACCGATACAACGCGTTACAAGATCAGTACAACACTAACTGCCGTGTTCATTACAGGGTGCGTGCAACAGCAGTTCTAACTGAAAAACAAAGATGCTACTGACTCATGTAAATAGTCCGAGTCGCATGGATGAACGTGATCGACTGATTGAATTTTGACCAGTGAACACGAAACGGGGCCCGCGGCGGCAACCCGCCAGTGAGCCGAGAGTGCTGGACGAGGCAGCATCAGCGCCGCGTTAGGGAACTTCGAATAATGACTGACTGTGCATTCACATGATCACAGGAGCGCGCGATATTTTAGTTTGTTTTACTAAGTAAGTAAACATGGTGCTTAACGTCCACAGAAACCATGAGGCTTATTAGCAACGGGGAGAAGGGGAGGGGGACGGGTGTATGGAGGTGGGGGGTAAGAGGGAGGTTATATACCTATCGCTACACTGTCACCACCAGAATGACTTCTGCATTAGGAAAGGGTCCAAGGTTTTTAAGTATGCAAAATGACCATCGAAATGACTGACAAGTGAGTCACTAGTCTGAGATTTAATTAAATAAATAAAAATAAATAAAATGTTTATGTTGGGTTTTTAATCGATTTTATTTTCTGTAGGCTGGCCGAGACTGCTGTCTCGGGTTCCTCCATCAGTCATGTGACTTTCTCGGAAGTAACGTCAGTCTGGGGAGTCAGTGCGGTTGCCATCTTAGATTGTTCATTGTGTATGCGTGTGGTCGATAAAAAGCTCTAACCATGCCGGCCTACTGTGTTGCGAAAATGGGTCAAATGTGTACAATTCAAACGAGCTGACGTTGATGCTGCGCATCAGTCACACCCCATTTGTGTAGCGAGCACTTCCATGAGTGCGGGTTCGTAAACTTTATGGCGGAATACCAAATGGGGGTTTGCTTCAAGGCGGAATTTGTAGGGCTGTCCACAGGGTAACCGGCTTGGACAAAAATTCCAGTTCGAATCTCCAAGGGATGAAGCCTGAGGAGCAGCAAGCGCACAGCATGATACCAAAAATTCAGAGATACACTGATACCCTGAAACAAGCGCTATCAAGGCAAAGACAAAAAGTCTAACACGAATGCCTACGGCAGAAAAGGCCGTAAAAGAAAGAGACTGTACACAAATGCCTGCGGCAAAAGAAAGAAAGAACAGACCACAAATGCCTGTGGCAAAGAAAGACCACAAACGCTGGTGGCAAACGAAAAATGACTGCCCTAATCAGGCAGGCAAACAGCTGACACCAAATGAAAGAAACAAAACTGCTGAAACCACCTCAAAACCCCCAAACGGTTGCCTACCTGCAAGCATAAGGTGGAAACACACACACACACACACACACACACACACACACACTCACACACACACACACACACAACACACACACGACACACACACACACACACACACACACACACACACACACACACACACACACACACACACACACCACACACACGGGTGATCCCCTAGGGCGGGTAATTACAAAAACAACTCGCGACCTCGATCATCCCCCGCTGTAGGGACTGAACCAATCTACACCTCACGACCCCCTATCG
>OY757541.1:46553562-46577189 GCA_963584105.1 Alviniconcha strummeri
TGTTAGTTGGTGGTTCTACTCGCCTCTTACTCAAGCTAAGGTGTTATCGACGACAAGATTTAATCACCAGGACCTCCGCCCCCCACCCGTGAACGAGATCGATTGTAGGCTAAGCGAGTTGTCTGTGCATTCATTCTCACACGCCGTGTACTCTCGTGAGTATGACGTGTAGTTTCTTCCAGCATGTGGTAGGTTTACTTTTGCTGTTTTGAATTTGTTTTAATAGGTGTGTGTGTGCGTGTGTGCGTGCGTGCGTGCGTGCGTGCGTGCGTGCGTGCGTGTGTGTGTGTGTGTGTTCGGCTGGCTATTTTCAATAATATTATTTACGTTTACAGCATGCGTGTTTGTGCTTTTGTGGGGTAATTGTGATGTTTTGATAATCTAACGTACATATGTGACGTTTTAACTTTGGTTGGTTTGTTTTTGTTGCCAAATAAATTTTAACCCCCTACAGGGACTCTAAAGTTCTATTGTATTGTTGGATTGTATGGAATGGAAGGGTATTGTAACACGTGTAATCATCTGCATCCATTCAAAACTGGGAGAAAAATCTAAAACAGTAATGACTGCTAGCATTCTAAAACGATATCCAAACACATAAAAAGTTCCAAAGAACACTATTTATTGACTGGACCGGAAAAAGACGTACGTAGCTCAATCAAAAACGGATAAGTGGTTCATTTGTCTTTTTTGACCGTTCAGCTATTGTTTAAGTGTTGTTTTGTAGCTTCAGAAAGGGGATTTCCCCGAAAATTTGCTGGTTTTGTCTTGTAATAAATAGCGTTCTTTTGAACGTTTTATATGTTTGAATCCCATTCAAAACTGGCTCACGCCGGGCTACTGCACACCTTTTCATGATCCACAGTCAGCAACGCCAACAAACCCTATGGTTGGATCAGCGCACAAACACAATCAAAGAAAGCAAAAGCTAACGACACTTACTGAAGTCGTCTCACGTGAACGAAGAGTGGCAGGGAAACGTCAGAAAGGGGTGGACTTAAAGGGGTGCACTATCTGCTGTTACCGTGTTGGGCATTGTGACTGTTCTGAAGCCTCTGACTCATCGTTGTTTTGCAGATGGCCGATGCAGTGACCGCGAGAAGCGCTGATGACTGGACAGCAGACTTCAATCCTTGGGCGTCAAGCCAGCACACCGGACAGGTCCCCTCCGCCACTCCCCGTTAAAACACCATTCCTCTATGCTGGAGCGACAGCAACACCCCCCTTCGTCACAGCAAAATCCCTCCCAGCGGCACCTTTCTTCGTCACAATACCCCTTTTCGTCACAACACCCTTCTTCGTCACAGCGCCATCACTCTTCGTCACATCGCCATCCCTCTTTGTCACAGCAACGCCCCTCTTTGTCACAGCACCACCCCTCTTTGTCACAGCAACACCCCTCTTTGTCACAATACCACCCCTCTTTGTCACAGTACCACCCCTCTTTGTCACAGCAACGCCCCTCTTTGTTAGAGAACGACGGTCTCAAAGAGGCGTTGCCCATGGAATCGGACTCCTCCGGGGACACTGCAACTCCTTCAGAACAAGACGTGCACTTCTCTCGCTCTTCTTTCAGCAAAGCAGCTTGCCACGTGAACGGCACTGCTGACCACGCAGCGGGTCTCTTCGCTTCAAAGTTACCCGTGTCTAAGTCAGCAAGCGATGAAGTTTCACAGACCAACGCCCTTTACGCATCTGACATGCAGCTTCTGGATGACGGGGACCACAAGGCCATGGAACCCACGGAGTGTGCGGTACCAGGGGTCGCTGTGAAGGGTGACACGAAGGGGCCAGCAGGGGGCACTGTGAAGGGTGACAGGAAGAGGACAGCAGGGGGAGCTGTGAAGGGTGACAAGAAGAGGACGGCAGGGGGCGCTGTGAAGGGTGACAGGAAGGGGCCAGCAAGGGGCGTTATGAAGGGTGACAGTAAGGGGCCAGCAGGGGGCGCTGTGAAGGGTGACAGTAAGGGAGCAGCAGCGGGCGGTAGGGGTGACGCTGTAAAGGGAGACAGTAAAGGACCAGCAGGGGGCGTTGAGAAGGGTGACAGTAAGGGGCCAACAGGGGGCGCTGTGAAGGGTGACAGTAAGGGACCAGCAGGGGGCGCTGTGAAGGGTGACGATAAGGGAACAGCAGGGGGCGCTGTGAAGGGTGACGATAAGGGAACAGCAGGGGGCGCTGTGAAGGGTGACGGTAACGGGCCAGCAGGGGGCGCTGTGAAGGGTGACAGTAAAGGGCCAGCAGGGGGCGATGTGAAGGGTGACGACAAGGCACCAGCAGGGAATACAGCCGAGGCCAAAGCTCAGTCGGTCCCCGCCGTCTCCTGCCATTTTCATGACAGGACGAGCGTCCAAGCGCTCGTCAGACTCTCAGAAGATATTCGGTTTTTCAAACAGTTCTACCTCGTGCATGCCAAGTGCGCCATCCTCTCTTCCAGACCGTTCGGCCCGTGGTGCTCTGGGACAACCTCAAGGCGCAGAAAGAGGAGCGGACTTTCCTGCAGCAAACCATCCAAAGATTCGCCTTCAGGAGATAAAATATTCTGGGAGCGGCCTTTGCAGACAAGCCCAGTGAAGAATGAAGGAGCCGCCAGCAGACCGAATCCTGACGGGGCAAGCAACGACAGTGAGGCGTCGGTCAAGGAAAAGCACGCCAAAAATGGTGATGTTTTTGACAGACTTTCCGGCCAGAGTGTGCCCTACCTGTTCCGCCACCTTGCTGACGTCAGAGACTACATCTCGGAGTACAGGGAGCAGTGTACTGTGAGGCTCGTTGGCCGGAAGTTGAAGAGAGCGCCGGTGCTGGGTGTCGATGTTCCCGACCCGTACTCCTGCAAAAAGAAACACCCTTGGTATGTATTTCCTCTCTCTCCCTCTCTCCATGTGTGTGTGTGTGTGTGTGTGTGTGTGTGTGTGTGTGTGTGTGTGTGTGTGTGTGTGTGTGTGTGTGTGTGTGTTTATTCTCTGTGTGTGTACGTGTGTGTCCCCTTCGGTCTGTCTGTATGTCTCTTTCTCTCTGTCTGTTTCTTTGTCTCCGTCTGTCTGTCTGTCTGTCTGTCTGTCTGTCTGTCTGTCTGTCTGTCTGTCTGTCTGTCTGTCTGTCTGTCTGTCTCTCTCTCTCTCTCTCTCTCTCTCTCTCTCTCTCTCTCTCTCTCTCTCTCTCTCTCTCTCTCTCTCTCTCTCTCTCTCTCTCTCTCTCTCTCTCTCTAGTCACAGTCCGATTTTCGTCCTCAACACTCATGCCACACAGCATTAGCCACACTATGTGATAACTGGCTTTCTGCTATCAACAACTCTGAGGTTGTTGGTGCTTTTTTCTTGACCTAAAAAAAGCTATTGATCTTGTTAATCATAATATTCTACTTAACAAATTATCCTTATATACAGCCAACTCCCCATTTGTCTCGTTATTTAAATCTTATCTGGAGCTAAGATCACAAAGTGTTTATGTTAACGGTGAATACTCTCATGAAGGCATTGTTCGTTGTGGAATTCCTCAAGGATCTATTTTAGGACCACTTCTATTTTCAAATTTTATCAATGATCTTCCCCTGCATATTACTAGCAATAAACTTAATTGTGACATGTTTGCGGATGATACTTCACTAAATACATCTGATAAAAATACAGACACTGTTCAAAATGAACTACAGAGGAGCATAAATGAAGCGTCTGACTGGTGCGAAATTAATGCCATGATTTTACATCCTGCAAAAACAAAAAGTATGCTACTTACTACTAGGCAAAAACATCAGCTTCGCCCGCTTCACCTTAATCTTAGTCTTAAAGACAGTCATATTAAACAAGTTCATGAGCACCGGCACCTTGGCGTTATTATTGATGATGAATTTAGCTGGCGACCACACATTATTGGCACATGTAAAACAGTTTCTGTTTTGTTTTGTTTTTTGTAGTTTTTTTGTCACAGCTCAGACACTTTGTGGACACTCTTAAGCGCAAGCTGTTTTACCATGCTCATATTTCCTTTCACCTAACTTATGTATCAACTGTCTGGGACGGCTGTAGTGATATTTTATTTAACAAACTTAATTCTCTTCACAAAAGAGCTGCAAAATTGATGATATCTGATTCCTCTTTATCAACCGTTACAAAGCTACGGTACTTGGGAATACTTCCACTCAAAGAAAAGCTTATGTTCAATAAACCAGTGTTAGTATTCAAAGCATACAAAATCTTGCACCTCCGTAGCTTGAACAGATTTTTATCTGTTCCAACATTTGCGCCTTATCAAGATACATAACTCTGCCCAAACCAAGAATAGACCTTTTTAAAAGTAGTTTTTCATTTTCAGGCGCATCCTTGTGGAATACCATCCCAAATCAAATCAAATCATGTAGTTCACTTACCAGCTTCAAAACACAACTTTATAAATGGATCAGAAGCAGATTGTTATAAATGACCACACACACACCAAGAAATATATTGTTTAAAATCAAACAATTTCTTGGTTTCTAATATATATATAGAATCCCAGTGATTTGATTTATTACTCTTTTGTATTGTTCATAATTATCGATTGGCATTGATTTTCCCACTATGGTCATATATATATATATATATTTGTTCCAAGGACAGGTTGAACGACAGGCGTTCGTGCCTAAACCTTTAGCACTGTGTAATAAAGTTCAATCAGTCAGTCAATCTCTCTCTCTCTCTCTCTCTCTCTCTCTCTCTCTCTCTCTCTCTCTCTCTCTCTCTCTCTCTCTCTCTCTCTCATAATGATTGCATGGTAACTGCAGTGGTCCAGCGTGATACTGCACACGTCAAAACAAAAAATATATATATATAAAAATATGGATGACGAAAAACAAACTGAAACTCAATGAGCAAAAAACTGAAGTACTCCTCTGTGGACCATCATCTAGAAGAGAAATTGTCCCTGTTGACTGCCTTTCAGTTAGCGAAGTGTCCATTCTGTTCTCCAACGTGGTGAAAACTCTTGCAGTAACTTTGGACGCAGAGCTTTCCATGGAACAACATGTCTCAGCCGTTGTCAGATCTAGTTTTTTCCACATCAGATCTCTGAGTAAAGTCCGTCCATACATCACCTACAAAGCTGCAAGCAGCATTGCTGTCTGTCTGATTTTGTCAAAGCTTGACTACTGCAATAGCCTTCTGTCGGGACTGCCCCAAAAACAGATTAAACGTCTACAGGCAGTGCAAAATGCTGCTGCAAGAACTGTCATGAAATGCACACAAAAATCAATTTAAAAAAATCACATCACTCTCATTCTTAGACAGCTTCATTGGCTTCCCATCCAGAAACGGATCTGCCACAAAATTCTCTCTGCCACTTACCGGTCAGTCCATGATAACACCCCCCTCTACCTCTCTGATCTTCTCCAAAAACACAACCCTTCTCGCCTTCTCAGATCAGCATCTAGATCTCTCCTTGATGTTCCCGGGCCCAGGGATTCCAAGACAAAGCGGTACGGCCAGCGAGCCTTCAGATATGCGCTCCCTCCCTCTGGAATGTCCTCCCCGAGAGCATCAAGGAGAAGGACTCCATTCAGTCTTTCAGACCTTCGATGAAAACCCATTTCTTTAGCTAGGGATGTTAGTCAATGCGATTGTGTACGTGCGCATGCGCTGGTGTGTGTGTTAAGTGAAGCTGATGTTGCCATAATTACTGTGTGTGTGTGTGTGTGTGTGTGTGTGTGTGTGTGTGTGTGTGTGTGTGTGTGTGTGTGTGTGTGTATGTGTGTGTGTGTGTGTGTGTGTGTGTGTGTGTGTGTGTGTGTGTGTGTGTGTGTGTGTGTGTGTGTGATTCTTTTTTCTGTTATCATTATTTGTAAGTCTGTATATATTTTTACATTTAACTGCTATGTATAGTTCCACTTTTGGAAAAGGGTGGGTGGGTAGGAGCTGTTTGAACTTTTTGGTACGAGTGTCCTTTGGTAGTTTTTAGCTTGCGAGAGCTTACATGTATGCACTGTGTGTATCTGGCGCTGTGAACACGCAAGGTTTTGCGTGGAAGTTTTTTTTATGCGCTATATATAAATTTTCATTAATTCATTCATTCAGGTGTACTGTCATCTTTTTCCATGAACAGGTTGTCGTCTCCTATTCTTTATGTCTCTGTTGTCTTAAGCTGATATACCCGTGCAATGTGACTATTAGCGTGAAAAGTTGTGCGAAAGCTCTCAAAACCGTGCCTCGTTCTATTTTTCATTTAGGCATCATATCAGGCATTCAGTTTTGTATTGTATTCTACCTCCATGTACAATTTAGAGGGCTAATCTCATCAACACCGAAATGTTCGAAGTAAGTCTCTTCCGCTCAAACATCAACGCTGCGTCAGTCGCGAACATTTAAAAGTACTTAGAAATAATAAATGGCCTGTACCCTGGATCTGGTCGTGTAACAACTCTTGTCAACTTTTAATCCAGCTGCACAGGCTGCGGCAGTAATAGGCCTGTTGGCCTGGCCCCGCAAACAGTTCATAGTCAATGTTTAGCCCAGTTGCCTTGTCTTGCTTGTACGGTATGTTGCCTTCATCCACATTTCTGCCATTGGCGTAACGGTGGCGGACGTCAGGGAGGTAGCCTACTGATGTAGGGAGTCCGCAACAGCAGACTTAAAACGGCCTTCTGATTGGGCATGGACTGCTACTTTCTCAAGGTGGTTCCAGTTCACAGCGGTCTTGATGGAGAAAACAAGGTTGTTCTGTCTGACAGTGTGGGGTGGTGTGAAATCTATTGTTATTACTAATGTCACTGTTAGTAGAGTGTTTAGTGTCAAAGGATTTCTGATGTAACCGTAGTTTTTTTTTTTTTTTTTTTTTTTTTTTTTTAGTCTACGGATTTCTGATGTAACTGTCAACAGCGCTTTTAGTGTACAAGGATTTCTGATGTAACTGTCAATAGAGTTTTTGTGTCAGAGGATGTCTGATGTAACTGTCAATAGTGTTTTTAGTGTCAAAGGCTTTCTGGTGTAATTGTCAATGGCGTTTTAGCGTCAGAGGCTTTCTGATGTAACTATCAATAGCGTTTTTAGTGTCAAAGGCACTGACGGTGTGACGGGAGCGGACTATAGTCTCCCTGGTCTCCTTTTTTAATGTTGCCGCCACGTCCACAGAGACCACAAAGACTGCTAGGAACTGGGAGCCCAGGACGGCCACCTCGACTTTCACACACCTCCTGACCTCTGTCCCCAGTCTTTGCGGCTGTCAGTTGTGCAGGCTGCGGGCGTAGTTGGGCTGATCCGGCCATGGTTTTGGTCAGGTTTTCAGTAAATCAGATGTCAGCCAGGTTGCAGAATGTTTTGGCCTTTGGGCTTTTCCAGCGATTGTTAGTCCAAAAGTAAAGAGGCCAGTAACTTAGGTAGTATATTGTAACCGGACCTGCGGCCCGTTCCTCATTTTAGGTTCAGGGGGAGGCTGGAGATTGCCAAGGAGAGACACTCACACTGGAATAAACCACTGTCTCTAGTCATCCTCATGTAGTGTGCCTTTCAATGTCAAGTTCCTCGCGTTGTGTTCAAAATCACTACAATCGATCGACCTTGGTATCCAGAAAAAAACCTGTGTCAGTGTTTGGTTGTTTGTCCGCTCCTCGGAGGTAGATGTGCCGTTTCACTATGCACTTATGCCACTTAAAACAGACACTAGACAAAAGATAAGTGGAGACAGAAGTTGTACACATGTACCAACATGACGAAAACACTGAGGCACGCTCATAAACGCGCGCATTGACCACACTCCGTCTCAGTACATACTCCCATTATAGTGACGAACCAAATAAAGAAATGCATACAGTTTTATTTACACTACCGCATGTTACACATACAGTACACACAAGAGCAAACCAAACTGACGCATGACTATGCCTAACCTACGCACTAAACCATAGCTAACTTAGCTACCGGCATAAGCTCAGCACCAATTACCTACAAAAGTAAGTTGCACCCTTGCACTGACTAATACTTGCACTTTGCAGCATAAGAAGACAAACAAACAGAAACTTAACTAACGTTCGCACTTTGCAGCACAAGTCTCTTAATAACTAAACATGCGTGCCCGCACTTTGCAGCACAGGTCTCTTAATAACTAAACATGCGTGCCCGCACTTTGCAGCACAGGTCTCTTAATAACTAAACATGCGTGCCCGCACTTTGCAGCAAGACAAACAAACAGAAACTTAACTAACGTTCGCACTTTGCAGCACAAGTCTTCTAATAACTTAAAATGTGTGCCCGCACTTTGCAGCACGGGTCTCTTAATTACTAAACATGCGTGCCCGCACTTTGCAGCACGGGTCTCTTAATAACTAAACATGCGTGCCCGCACTTTGCAGCACGGGTCTCTTAATAACTAAACATGCGTGCCCGCACTTTGCAGCACGGGTCTCTTAATAACTAAACATGCGTGCCCGCACTTTGCAGCACAGGTCTCTTAATAACTAAACATGCGTGCCCGCACTTTGCAGCACAGGTCTCTTAATAACTAAACATGCGTGCCCGCACTTTGCAGCACAGGCCTCTTAATAACTAAACATGCGTGCCCGCACTTTGCAGCACAGGCCTCTTAATAACTAAACATGCGTGCCCGCACGTTGCAGCACAGGCCTCTTAATAACTAAACATGCGTGCCCGCACGTTGCAGCACAGGCCTCTTAATAACTAAACATGCGTGCCCGCACGTTGCAGCACAGGCCTCTTAATAACTAAACATGCGTGCCCGCACGTTGCAGCACAGGCCTCTTAATAACTAAACATGCGTGCCCGCACGTTGCAGCACAGGCCTCTTAATAACTAAACATGCGTGCCCGCACGTTGCAGCACAGGCCTCTTAATAACTAAACATGCGTGCCCGCACGTTGCAGCACAGGCCTCTTAATAACTAAACATGCGTGCCCGCACTTTGCAGCACAGGCCTCTTAATAACTAAACATGCGTGCCCGCACTTTGCAGCACAGGCCTCTTAATAACTAAACATGCGTGCCCACACTTTGCAGCACAGGCCTCTTAATAACTAAACATGCGTGCCCACACTTTGCAGCACAGGCCTCTTAATAACTAAACATGCGTGCCCACACTTTGCAGCACAGGCCTCTTAATAACTAAACATGCGTGCCCACACTTTGCAGCACAGGCCTCTTAATAACTAAACATGCGTGCCCACACTTTGCAGCACAGGCCTCTTAATAACTAAACATGCGTGCCCACACTTTGCAGCACAGGCCTCTTAATAACTAAACATGCGTGCCCACACTTTGCAGCACAGGTCTCTTAATAACTAAACATGCGTGCCCACACTTTGCAGCATAGGTCTTCTAATAACTAAGGGAAGAGCAACACACTTTTTCAGCATGTAAACTCGGGGGGGGGGGGGTTGGACTAGCAATTTTCAGCACCAAGTCCTCTAACTAAGGGAAGAGTAACACACTTTTCAGCATGTAGACTCGAGGGGTAGGGGTTGACCAGCACTTTTCAGCACATGGTACAGAAACCTGATGATGAGTTGATGCTTAATGTCCTCAGATGTCATTTGACATATTAGGGACAAGCTGTGACCAATGCCGAAGCACGGTTCAATAAAATCCACATACGTAAGGTGTATGCGTGTTTAGCTGTAACCTGCCACCTGCACTTTTTGACAGAATGACCGGGATTTTTTACGTGCTACTGTGGTAACACGGGGGTGAACGGATACCGAAATAAGAGTCAGCACAGAAAGTCGACCCTGGAGAAGAAAATTCTCCCGCCGTTCCAGCAAGGATTCGAACCCGCGACCTTTCAATCACGAGTCCGGTGCTCGTACAGAAACCGGGCAGGCACTGTCTTTTATACCGCACCGCGCGGCACCGGCCAGTCGCTGGCAGGTAGCGTCCGACTGGAGAGAAGGGGTGGGGGAACTCAGGGCCCGTAACTCGAGCTAGCTTGCACAGCTCTCCCGCTACACTATTATGACCTAGTTCAAGCAGGCCTACTTCAGTGTGATTTCTGTTTCCCTCACTACAGTACCTGCATCCAGTGCTCTCCCTTGAGTCAAAGTAATTTGGTGAGAGGTCCGAGTGAAAGCGCTGGCCCTGAGAGCGGCTCCAGTGGCTCAGGAAAAGGCAACTCGTCGGCTGACAAACACGTCGCTCGTGCCGTGCCCACGCTGGCTCCAGTCCGCCAGACGACAACCCGCCGGTAGTGTGTGTGTGTGTGTGTGTGTGTGCGCGTCACTGTGTGCGTGCGTGCGTGCGTGCGTGCATGTGTGCGCGCACGAGTGTGTGTGTAATAAGTGTATGTCAGTTTGTGTAATATAGTGTATGTCTGTGAAGTGCGTGCGTGCGTGCGTGCGTGCCGTGTGTGTGTGTGTGTGTGTGTGTGTGTGTGTGTGTGTGTGTGTGTGTGTAATATAGTGTATGTGAAGCGAGTGTGTGTGTGTGTGTGTGTGTGTGTGTGTGTGTAATATAGTATATGTCTGTGAAGTTTGTATATGTTGTTAAGTCTTTTCGTGTATGGGTGCGTCTGTGACAGTGTGATATGTGTACGTGGTGTGGTCAAGTTGTGTGTGATGTGGTGTGTGTTTGCAGGGGGGAGGGGAGGGGGAGAGAGATTACCGACGCATTGACCTGAAATGTTAACTGAATGATCTAAAGGACAGATTGTAACTTTAATTCATTTTGCCAACCGATCGACTGGCAGTCTGACTGTCTGTCTTGCTGCTGACTGCTGACTGTCTGGCTGACAGACTGATTGTTTAGCTGACTGACTGAGTGGTCATTTCAATGTGAACCTCTTCATTTGTGACAGTCTCACTCCACCAGCCGACACCAAACCGACACCCGCTGAGCTGCCGCGACCCGCCTCAGACCCCGATTATCTCCCTTCACTCGTGCTGCCCAGCATTCAGCTGGAGCAAGAATCGAAACGCTTGACGATGGTTGGCCGCTCGCCTGCCACTCAACACCCGAAGGACAACCAGGCTACCTTCTGGAGCACCCAATCCGATTCCAACGCGAACGAGGGAAAAGGCAAAAGCAAAAAGAGGGCAGGAGTGAAAGACGGCCGGAAGAAAGGACCGGTCAAACTGAAATACACCAACCGCCCACCAGTCGTCAATGCGTCGAATGGTGCGACGAGCGAACCCAACATGGCGTCGCTCAAAGGGTGCGAACCCTCAGCCAGCCTAGCTCGCTCTGCTAGCAAAGACGACGCGGCAGTGCCTCAGCACGTCCACATCACAGAGCCCATACCGAAACCGGGAACAGAAAAAAACGAAGACTTGGGATCCCACAAGGAACCCTGGCTGCCGGGGCTTGTGCGCAAAGAGTTGACGGAAGAGGAGCCGCAGAGAGGGCTCACCTTCTACCGAGGACGCTACGCCACCTTCACTCAGGCACAGAAGGTGTACGAAAGCAAACGAAACCCTGGCGGAGTTAAACGCCTCGTTCACGGAGGGCCCACAGGCATCGACAGCGACCAGAGACTGCTGCAGGGAGCGAGGCGAAGCCTCTCGGTCGACGTTACCGTCGACAGCCAGGACGTGAGAGAAAGGGACTGGAAGAGTTGGCTGAGTTCCGGCAGCAGCAAGAAGAATGGCTTCCTGAGAGTGAGGGTGGCGTGTGTTGAAGGTCTTCCCACCAGACTGGTCCTGGAAGGCAAGCAGCAGTACGTGCCCAGTGGGGAGCCTGCGCGACACGTGCCACCGAGCACGGTGTCAGACCCGCACCTCCACACCCAGCAGGGGCTGGGGACTGGCGCCAGTGAAACTGAGGGCAAAGACAGCGATGTGGTGGCCTCCCTCCCACGAAAGGAGCAGCGTGACACAGACACGCTGCAGGTTGAAACTGACGGCAAGCAAGAAAAGCAGGAACAAAGCCAGAATTCTGCAAGCCAAGAAGAAGTCGGCAAGAACAAAGGTAGCACAATTCACGTAACCAAACCCGCGGAGGTTAGTTCTGACAGACTGAAGCAGCACAAAGACTTCAGTTCCAGAACACGACCGAAAAAAGGCACCTCCTTCAAGGTCTCGCGGAACGTGATGACCAACAGTCCAGATGACATTAAAATGTCGGAATCTATGGCAATCCGCGGTAAGACGATGACAGAGTTCGCTAACTCCCATCTCTCCAGCCGAGGAATCCTGACAAACAACGAAAACAACTCCACCATGAAGGAAAGCATAGATATGAAAGACAGTACACCCGAGACCGCAGAACAGTGGCAGTCCCCAGAGGATCCCGACACGGCAGAGTTCAGAGAAAAGACGAATGCCAAGTCCCCAGTGAAGCCCACAACACGCCCTAACCCGCTGTCCAATGGCGGGAAAAACCACAAGAACTTGTGTGACCAGAAAGGGGTCACTGTCCGCAGGACCGTCCGGCGTGGTGGACCGTCGGTGTCCAGCACCTACCCGGGTTCCCTGGTCATCACGGGCGGCGCAACGCGGCCGGAGGCGGACGAGGGCCCGACGGTGGACAGGAAGGAGGGCGGAAAGGAGTGTCCGAGTGGGGGGGATGCACACCCGGTCACGCTAGAGTTTCGGTTAGGAAAGGAAGAGAGGTTGTCATCCGACAGACCCCAGCCTGTGACAGTCGTCAGGTAGCCCGTGTTCCAGCCAGCAGCTAGGAACTGACTGCTTTCCTCTCAACCCGCCTGCCACATGCTCGAAGGGGTGTTGCGACTGGTTGCATGTTTTTGTCTGCTCGTTAGTAATTAAGTAACTTGGCGTTGTATGCCCGATCAACCATTGCGGTTATACCAGAGCGAATCTGCTCGTTATATTTTAATGTATTGTATTGTCCATTAAAATAAGCCTTCATTTAAACCTCAGTAATATATTGTATTGTCCATTAAAACAATCCTTCATTTAAACCTGTTTTGATCTCGTGCATGGTGTGTGCGAATGTGTTGCGTATGTAGATAAATGTGCGCACACGTACGTGTGTGTGCTTACTTCTGTGTGCATAGGAACTGTTAACGAGAATGCCTGTATGAGGCAGAACAATGTTCACTTCTGTGCAGTGTCATTGTGACTGACATTATATGTATAAAAAGATAGAGAGAGGTGGGGGGGGGAGGAATAGATAGGCCCGAGTTGTACATCTTTTAATATCCTGTGCTCTGCCAAGTCCACCACAAAAAAGAGAAAAAAGACCATTCCACTTTCAACAACAATTCTTTTACAGGTGATCTACAAAAGTATAATGTCTCCACTATACAAAACAGTTCAAGACAGACAAGTTTGAGGTCTTTCGGTGAAGATATCTCTCTGGGTATTATTTGTAGAAAACCATATTAAACCTCAAGAAAAAAAGCAAAGAAAAAAAAAGCATTCAATACAACAATTAAAAGTCATCAAATAAGTCCATTTGTCATACACTGAAAACTGTATATTACTTATGACATATACCACTTTATGATCCAAGAAGAGTTGGAGAAATTGAAGTTGAATGAACCAAAAACAGAAATGATCAAAAGAGTTCCTGGCAGCAGGCAAAGTGTGTAAAGCTATATTCTAACCTACCCACAACATTTATGAATGGCGGAGGTCATGAAATAATCTAACACTGCAAGAAGTCACGAAATCTAGAAGCTGGATTCTAAGATTGTACTGTCTTCACTGTGACTATTACTGGGTTAGACGTATGGTGAAAACTGTCTAACCTGTCATTGGACACATTGTCTAATGTGCCGTAATGGAAACAGTGCCAAAACAAGCAAAAGCAGTCAGTACACTCTGTCATCATGAAAATGAAAACACTCTCTGATTTGTATTGATGAAATCGTCATGGAAACAGTACCTGGAGTTCAGCAAAGAAACAGTGGCTTGCGTGTCATTGTGGAAACATTAGCTTAAATGTAATGCATAAAGCTCTGGGGTGTCATGATGGAAACACTCTTTGAAGAGTCAACTCCAAAACACTCCCTGGCCAACCAATGTTGAAATTGTTTCCGAAGTATAACCCTGGAAACACCCCTACATGTCATTATGAAAACTCTACGGCAATGCCATCTGACCGCTAGCTAGTTCTGCAATGGCTTAGCAGCTACAGTCCTGTAGATGTGGATATCTGTGTCAAGCTAACAAAATGTCTGTTCACACAGTGATGTTTAACGTGCAGCCAGCTCGATGTCAATGCCATTCTGTGGTCGCAAAATAAGTTCCCCAACCGGAAGCAGCTCTTCAGTTGTCTGACATGCTCTGACCCGGAAATTGCGGAAGATGGAGGACAGCACCGCCTTCTCTTCTAGTAACGCAAACTTTTGACCTGAAACAAGCAGTCATTGCTCATCCCTATCTGTCTGTCTGTCTGTCTGTCTGTCTGTCTGTCTGTCTGTCTGTCTGTCTGTCTGTCTGTCTCTCTCTCTCTCTCTCTCTCTCTCTCTCTCTCTCTCTCTCTCTCTCTCACACACACACACACACACACACACACACACACACACACACACACACACACACACACACACACACACACACACACACACACAGAGATTTGACATGATAATACTTGAAAGTTGACCTGGCATTTTGAAGGCATGGTAGAGTTAGCTATGGTGAGCTCCTCCGCCAAAACCTTTCCTTAACAAATAGCTCTAATAAAGATTGAAACACATAAGCAGTTCAAAAGAAAGCTATTTATTAGGACAAAACACAACATGCGAATTTTCAGGGCAATCAAGCTACAAAACGACACTTAAACAACAATTAAGTGATGAAAAATGATGAAAGATGAGACGGAGAGCTAAGCCAGTTTTCTGTGACTGACAGGAAAACCACACAGCTCAGCCACAAACAGATAAGTGGCTTAGCGGCTTAGCTCTCCGTCTTATTTTTTCAATTTTATTTTAACATTTAATTGTTCTTTAAATGTTGTTGTTTTTTGCTTGATAAAGGGGATTACCCTGAAAATTTCCATGCTGTAATTTGTCCTAATAAATGGCATTCTTTTGAATCTTTTATGTGTTTGGATTCTGTTTTAGAACACTAGCAGTCATTCTTGTTTCAGAGTTTTTTGTTGTTGTTTTTGTCTTAGCTCTAATAAACACAAAACAGCTTCCAAATTATGATTTATTTATTTTTTATTTAAAAAAGAATTAAGGCCAGGTAAATTTTTAAGTATTATCATGGCAAATCTCTGTGTGGGGGGTGGGGCGGGGGGGGATGCGATACACAACTTTAGCAGCTGTCTGTTTTGTCTGCCGTGTTACGGGCTGGATTGCAGTGTGCTGCTGGTCAGCTCAGTGACTGTGTGAACATTCATTTTCAACTGTTCTAGCCACTTGAGCCCATGGGCCCAAAGCTTGAATCATTAAACCATCTGAAGCTCGCTCTCTCTCTCTCTCTCTCTCTCTCTCTCTCTCTCTCTCTCTCTCTCTCTCTCTCTCTCAGACACACACACACGCACGCACGCATGCGTAGACACAGACAACCCCACCGATGCAGTTCCGGAGTCCAGCAGAGAAGGGGATGTAGGCGAAGGGATGACGGTGGGCGGAATTCTCCGGCAGAAAACGGTCAGGGTCAAAGAGATCAGGATCGGGAAACCAACGTTCGTCACGATGAAGCGCAGAGGTGAACAAAAAAACCGTCACACCCTGTGGTACTGTGTAGGGACCTGGTAAACACAACAAGCCAAACACCAGATGAACGTGTTCACAACCGTCACACCCTCTGCTACTGTGTAGGGACCTTGTAAACATGATAAGACAAACACAGATGAATGTTACACAACTCTCACACCCTCTGGTACCATGTACAGATGGACCTGGTAAACACACGACAAACACCTGATGAAAATGCTCACAATGGTCACATCCTAGGCCTCTGGTACTGAGTACAGAGGGACCTGACAAAGATATGACAAACACCAGATGAACATCATCACAACTGACACACCCTCGGGTACTGTGTAGGGACCTGGTGAAGATGACACGACACGTCTCCAAAGATCTCCACCAATTCTCCCATGAGATATATACTTCCACCAATTTTCCCATGAGGTATATAAATCCACCAATTTTCCCATGAGGTATATAAATCCACCAATCTTCCCATGAGGTATATAAATCCACCAATTCTCACATGAGGTATATAAATCCACCAATCTTCCCATGAGGTATATAAATCCACCAATCTTCCCATGAGGTATATAAATCCACCAATTCTCACATGAGGCATATAAATCCACCAATTCTCATTTATCTCAGGAATCAGAGCCCGACAAATACTCAGCTGAGGTATGCAAATCTGAACTGATACTGATCCTCTTCTATCTCAGGTGAAAAATCATCAACGACACTTACCTACCTGACAATCTTCTGTACTGCCAGTACTCACCCACCTGAGCATCTTCTGTCCTGCCAGGGCTCACCCACCTGAGCATCTTCTGTCCTGCCAGTACTCACCTATCTGAGCATCTTCTGTCCTGCCAGTACTCACCTATCTGAGCATCTTCTGTAGTTGTTCTGCCAAAGTAAGGAACTGACGGATACAGCCTCAGTGCTTCCTGCAACAAGCAGCGACACAGTAAACACAGCACCGCTACTTTCCCTCTGCCTGAAGTTCTGCTTCACACACACACACAAACACACACACAAACACACACACACACACACACACACACACACACACACACACACACACACACACACACACACTCACTGCACCCTTGTCTAACTTCCCACTCCCACGAACCTTTATGCAACGCTCCAAATACTTCAACTCCTTGAGATCGTCCATGGAAGGCATACGATCACTGCCACCTGCAACACAATGGGATGCACATGCATAAGCAAATTCATTCATTTCATCAACTACCCAACTGTGGAACATATGACCTCAAACGATACAAGCAAATCCTTCAATTAGCCTGCTGAAAAAATATTTGTCAACAAACGACACTATGGTTTCTATATATTATTATTTTGGCTATAGAAAGGAACACGTTACACATTGTAGACTTCAACTTGCTATTAGCGATTTAAATTATGACTTATTCAGACGCCACCTGTTAGAAGTCCCCTACATGTTCATGCAGATATACAGCAGAACATCAGAGCATTTCCTACTACATTGTCCCCTTTATAATAGTGCTAGAAATAAAACCATTAATAAACTAGATGAGAACAATACATTTCTATTTGGAAACGACCAGCTACATTTAGAAACTAATAAGAAATAGTTTGCTATAGTCCACGATTTTTTGTGTCAAACCAACCTCTTGTAAATCTGTGAAAGGCTGCTTCAATGTGTTTATGATACAAGCAAAGAAGTACATGCTTTAACCCTCTCCCCCTCTGTGTGTCTCTCTCAGATCAATAATTATGATAAAATCACTAGACCATTCAGTTAGTTATTTGCCTTTTTACCCCCCCCCCCCCACCCCCCGCCCCCTCCTCCCGTTTTGTTGTTTTGTTTTTTGTTTTGTTTTGTTTGTTTTTGTTGTTGCTTTCGTCTTTGGTTTGTTTTGTTGCCTCTGACCTTTTGACAACAATCTGCTATCCTACCATCGTAAATGTCTGCGTAATTATCATTTTGTCTACAGGTAACACTCACATAAGCATACTGCTTTTGTGTTTCCTGTACTTACTTGTTGAACTTATGATTACGATGAATGAATACATTTGTTTAAACCAATGGGATGCACACACTGAGCTATGATACAACACCGCTCCCTTACAAAGCTCAGTGGGCACACGTCACTGAGGGAAACACATTATCTTTCGTACACCAGGTACCATCACTTTGCGGTCCCGCAACACATCGCTTACCACTCTTCTCTATAGCAGGCAACAGTCTTGCCCACTGACTGGATTGTTTGAGAGAGAGGGTGGGGTGCATATGTGTGGGCGTATGTGTGTCTGTGTGCTACTGTAAAGCTCTGCACTCCCACCTAATGTGGATGATGGGACGACGCGCATGCGTGTGCGTGCGTGTATGCATGCATGTGTGCATGTGTATGCGTGTATGTGTGTGCGTGCGAGGAATCGAATGTTATGACCATACATTATTTTTGAGGTTTTATTGTATACTTAATGGCTGCATTACTGCTGATCTCGTAAAGCGCAGTGAGCTCACCCCAGTGTCAGTGAGTAACGGCACTATAGAAATAACTGCCATTATTACTAGTAGTAGCAGTATCAATGGCAGTAGCAGTAGTACCAATAGCAGTAGTTGTAGTGGTAGTGGTGGCCGTGGTGGGGGAGTGCTGCAGGAACCTAAATGGCACTCAGTGGGTGGTGCAATGTGACTCAGGTCTTGAGTGGGAGATGCAATGTGACTTAGGTCTTCAGTGGGTGGTTCAAGATGACTTAGGTCTTCAGCGGGTGGTGCAATGTGACTTAGGTCTTCAGTGGGTGGTGCAAGGTGACTTAGGTCTTCAGTGGGTGGTTCAAGATGACTTAGGTCTTCAGTGGGTGGTGCAAGATGACTTAGGTCTTCAATGGGTGGTACAAGGTGACTTAGGTCTTCAGTGGGTGGTTCAAGATGACTTAGGTCTTCAGTGGGTGGTGCAAGGTGACTTAGGTCTTCAGTGGGTGGTTCAAGATGACTTAGGTCTTCAGTGGGTGGTTCAAGATGACTTCGGTCTTCAATGGGTGGTACAAGATGACTTAGATCTTCAGTGGGTGGTGCAAGGTGACTTAGGTCTTCAGTGGGTGGTGCAAGGTGACTTAGGTCTTCAGTGGGTGGTGCAAGGTGACTTAGCTCTTCAGTGGGTGGTTCAAGATGATCGACTTAGGTCTTCAGTGGGTGGTACAAGGTGACTTACGAAAGACCTTGTCCAGTTCTTCATGCACCTTGTCCTGCACCTGGCGGTGAGAGCCGATGAGATAAGCACACCAGCTCATTGCCGCTGCCGTCGTGTCGTGGCCCTACACACAGCAACACGGGTCAGTCAGCACACCGCCCGTCCACTGTTCCAACAACGCACAACTCAGGATGCAAGGACAGCGACTCACCACTGACATCAAACTGAGCACGGAGATCTGTCTTGGTGACGTTCCATTCATACATGTGCATCAACACACAGAACAGAGACACAGAAACAGCATCCTCAATACGAACTCTTCACCCTTCGCCGTGACCCGCCCCCATCTAACCAGCAACGTCCTGAGATCTCTGCAGATTCATTTGCACCCGGTTCAAGCGTGTTCCATTACACACACACACACACACACACACACACACACACACACACACACACACACACACACACACACACACACACACACACACACACACACACGCACAGTTTAATGTAGAGTTTTGTAATAAAAAAACTATTATACAAAATAATCAGCACTGAAGTAAATTCCACAAAAGGTTGTGACACAGTTGACTATTCTTCGTAGATTCTTTCAGACGTTGACTGAGTTGACGCGTTTTGGGGTGCAAGTCTTGTTTCCAACTTTGGGCAGTACTGTAGAACTGCAAGTTGTTAAAAGTAAAATGCAATCGGCACAGCCAGTGAGTCAGTCATTCAGCAAGGCAGCCGGTTAGCCCCTTATATACTTATAGCCAATGCTGACTTCAGTTGTGTTCAAACACAAAGGTGTCCACTTCCTTCTCAGTGTTGTTGACAGAAAGCTTCCATTCAGCAGTCAGTCATGCAGTCATTCAAATAATCAATCCATCAGTTACCCACTCAGTCAGTCAACCAGTCAGTCACTCAGTTGATCAGCTAGTCAATCAATCAGTTACCCACACAGTCAGTCAACCAGTCAGTCACTCAATCAGCTAGTCAATCCATCAGTTACCCACTCAGTCAATCAGCCAGTTAGCCATACAGTCAGTCAAAGCTGACCTCAAACATGAAGGTGTCCACTTCTTCCTGGATGTCTTGGAAGGAGAGCGTCCTGCCGTTGTCGGCCATGTAGAGCAGCATGTCCAGGAAGGCCAGGCGCACCTTGCGGGACTTGAGCACATCGTCATCACCTCGCTCATCGCTGGTCATGTCGCTCAGCACCGCCTTGGCTCGCTTCGCATCAAAATTGCTCATCCTGTCCTTGATCACCTAGAAATGTAGCATTACCTCGACATGAACAGTTTGCTGACGTCCTTGATCGTGTGGGCCTTATGAAAGGCAGCCTTAGCACTAACCTTGTTCACCTCCATCTGTTAAAAAAAAGAGTCGCTTTGTAGGTAACCAAAAAGCTAATTTGTCAATAACCTTGATCACATGAACATCAATTAATGTAGTATTTCAACAACTTCGATCACAAGGATAGGCACCAGTCTGACATAGTTATGTAAACATGTGGCTTCCTAAATTAATAAACTTGATTACATCAGTGTGTAATATAGTGGCTTTATCTGTGGCTTTGACCACAAGGATTCCCTACACAATTACTCTACCTGCTTTCAAGTCATCACTGACTTTTATTTTCACCTCTTTCGATACACAAAGAAAAGACCACCCATGCAGTCATGCTGGGTCCCAGGGCATCCGTCATGTTCTTGCAATTCATAATTCATAAGTTTACCGTGACAGCAAAGTCATACGGTTTTGACGTACCTGTCATAATTATTCTTGTGATCAGCAAGTTTACCATGACAGTGAAGTCAGGCAGTCTTACCTTGACAAAGAAGGCATACAGTCTTACCTTGACAGTAAAGTCATACAGTTTTGACATACCTGTTGTGTGCTTGTGATCTATCCGCAAACTTACCCTGATGTTGTTTGCTTGTGATCCGCAAGATTACCCTGATGTTGTTTGCTTGTGATCAGCAAACTTACCTTGATGTTGTTTGCTTGTGATCAGCAAACTTACCTTGATGTTGTTTGCTTGTGATCCGCAAGATTACCCTGATGTTGTTTGCTTGTGATCAGCAAACTTACCTTGATGTTGTTTGCTTGTGATCTGCAAACTTACCTTGATGTTGTTTGCTTGTGATCAGCAAACTTACCTTGATGTTGTTTGCTTGTGATCCGCAAGCTTACTTTGTTAGTGACGTCGTGCCATCTTACTTTGTCAGTGAAGTCATGCCGTCTTACTTTGACAGTGAAGTCATGCCATCTTACTGTGTCAGTGAAGTCATGCCGTCTTACTTTGTCACTTACTTTGTCAGTGAAATCATGCCGTCTTACTTTGTCAGTGAAGTACCGTCTTACTTTGTCACTTACTTTGTCAGTGAAGTCATGCCATCTTACTTTGTCAGTGAGGTCATGCAATCTTACTTTGTGAGTGAAGTCATGTCATCTTACTTTGTCAGTGAAGTCATGCCATATTACCTTGTCAGTGAAATCATGCCCTCTTACCTTGTCAGTGAAATCATGCCCTCTTACCTTGTCAGTGAAGTCATGCAGTCCTACTTTGTCAGTGAAGTCGTGCAATCTTGCCTTGTCAGTGAAGTCATGCCGTCTTACCTTGACAGTGCAGCCATGAAGCCTTGTCTGTGCAGCCATATAGTCTTACTTTGTCAGTGCAGTCATACCTTGTCAATGGAGTCATGGAGTCTTACCTTGACAGTGCAGTCATGTAGTCTTACCTTGTTAGTGTAGTCATGTAGTCTTACCTTGACAGTACAGTCATACCTTGTCAGTGTAGCTGTCCAGTCTTACCTTGTCAGTGCAGTCATGTAGTCTTACCTTGTCAGTGCAGTCATACCTTGTCAGTGCAGTCATACCTCAACAGTGCAGTCATGTAGTCTTACCTTGTCAGTGCAGTCATACCTCAACAGTGCAGTCATGTAGTCTTACCTTGTCAGTGCAGTCATACCTTGACAGGGCAGTCATGTAGTCTTACCTTGTCAGTGCAGTCATGTAGTCTTACCTTGTCAGTGTAATCATGTAGTCTTACCTTGTCAGTGTAATCATGTAGTCTTACCTTGTCAGTGCAGTCATGTAGTCTTACCTTGACAGTGCAATCATGTAGCCTTACCTCAACAGTGCAGTCATGTAGTCTTACCTTGACAGTGCAGTCATATAGTCTTACCTTGTCAATAAAGTCATGCAGTCCTACCTTGTCAGTGAAGTCATATAGTCTTACCTTGTCAGTGAAGTCATATAGTCTTACCTTGTCAGTGAAGTCATAAAATCTGACCTTGTCAGTGCAGTCATGAAGTCTTACCATGTCAGTGAAGTCATAAAGTCTTACCTTGTCAGTGCAGTCATAAAGTCTTACCTTGACAGCACAGTCATGTAGTCTTATCTTGTCAGTGAAGTCATATAGTTTTACCTTGTCAGTGCAGTCACACTTAACAGCACAGCTGTGCAATCATACCTTGACAGTGAAGTCGTGCAGAATCTTGAGGCACCTGTCATGTTCGTGGCCAGGACCAAAGGTGTTGTACATAGTCTTGTTCCAGTACCAAGGTGACCGCATCCTGTGCTCCACCAGTCTGCTCATCTTGTACACAGCCCGCACATACTCTGAGTCCGTCATCTGAGCGTTGACATGTTCACCCATGGCTGTTTCTGAACACAGACACTTCTCTCTAGGTTCTCCACCTGAGCAGCTACAGGGTACATGTCTTGACAATGTCTGGCAGTCTCTCATTTTGAATGATGACAACAAAGCTGCATATCTCTAATTTTCTTCCTTTTTGGGACCAGTAGTGGGGGGGGGGGGGGGGGGGGGCAGCAGCAGAGGTGGTGGCGGCAGAGGCAGGGGGTGGGCAGGAGCGCGGGCGGCAGTAGGGGTGGGAAGGGGGGGGCGGTGGGAAGGGGTTGGGGGGGGGGGGGGCAGGAGAAGGTGGGCGGCAGTGGGGGAGGGGGGATATGGGGGGGGGGTTGGATTGTTGTTGTTTTTATTTTGGTTTTGCCTGGCACATAAGTGATAAACGTGTGTGTGTGTGTGTGTGTGTGTGTGGTGTGTGTGTGTGTGTGTGTGTGGTGTGTGTGTGTGTGTGTGTGTGTGTGTCCAAAACAGGCATCAATCCATTATAATAGTACTCTCACTGATGTATACTTCTTTCAAGTCCGTCCCTAATAAGCCTAAGGTTTCTGTGGAGGTTAAGCACCATGTTTACTTTACTTCTTTCAAACATTACGCTAGGTTTCACACATTATATCCCATAAGACAACAAAAACAAAGCAGAGGCTAATTCTCAAGGCATCTTAATCATTAAGTGCACAGACATAAGTCATACAGTTACATGCAACTGTAATACAAAATCAGAACTCAACTGGATAATGCGTGCATTCGCAAGTGTGTGCACATGCATGCGTGAGTGTGGATGTGTGTGTGAGTGTGGACGCATACACATTTGTATGCATGTGTGGGTGTGGGTGTGGGTGTGTGTGTGTGGGGGGGGGCATATGTGTGTGTATGCCCATGCATGTGTGTGGGGGGGGGGGGCATATGTCTGTGTATGCCCATGCATATGTGTGTGTGTGGGGGGGGCATATGTGTGTGTATGCCCATGAATGTGTGTATGCCCATGCATGTGTGTACAGTGTATGTGTGATTGTGTCTGTGTGCTCACTATTGTTCACACTCTTCTTTAACATAATCTGTATTGTTGATGTCACTGCCATCCTTATAGCTTCTTGCCTTCACGCATGCACTTCTAGTTCAGCATGTGCTATAGTCTTCACATTTTCTGTGCGATACTTATTTTTGACTACTGAATTTGAATTTGCTGTTGCACATTTCTGTGATCAAAATTAAATGAGTGGTTACGAAAATGGTTTCTTTGGGTTACTACATCTGCTAGTATCCAAAGACATGACT
>OY757541.1:46577389-46639889 GCA_963584105.1 Alviniconcha strummeri
ACAAGGCTGGGGGGGGGGGGTGTCCCCACCACATAATGTCCTGAGCACACAGCTACAAGGCTGGGGGGGGGGGGGTGTCCCCACCACATAATGTCCTGAGCACACAGCTACAAGGCTGGGGGGGGGTGTCCCCACCACATAATGTCCTGAGCACACAGCTACAAGGCTGGGGGGGGGGTGTCCCCACCACATAATGTCCTGAGCACACAGCTACAAGGCTGGGGGGGGGGGGTGTCCCCACCACATAATGTCCTGAGCACATAGTTACAAGGCTGGGGGGGGTGTCCCCACCACATAATGTCCTGAGCACACAGCTACAAGGCTGGGGGGGGGGGTGTCCCCACCACATAATGTCCTGAGCACACAGCTACAAGGCTGGGGGGGGGTGTCCCACCACATAATGTCCTGAGCACACAGCTACAAGGCTGGGGGGGGGTGTCCCCACCACATAATGTCCTGAGTATACAGCTACAAGGCTGGGGGGGGGGGGGAGTGTCCCCCACCACATAATGTCCTGTGTACATAGTTACAAGGCTGGGGAGGGGGGTGTCCCCACCACATAATGTCCTGAGCACACAGCTACAAGGCTGGGGGGGGGTGTCCCCACCACATAATGTCCTGAGCACACAGCTACAAGGCTGGGGGGGGGGGGGTGTCCCCACCACATAATGTCCTGAGTATACAGCTACAAGGCTGGGGGGGGAGTGTCCCCCACCACATAATGTCCTGTGTACATAGTTACAAGGCTGGGGGAGGGGGGGGTGTCCCCACCACATAATGTCCTGTGTACATAGTTACAAGGCTGGGGGAGGGGGGGGGTGTCCCCACCACATAATGTCCTGTGCACATAGTTACAAGGCTGGGGGAGGGGGGAGGTGTCCCCACCACATAATGTCCTGTGCACATAGTTACAAGGCTGGGGGGGGGGGGGGGGGGGGTCCCCACCACATAATGTCCTGTGCACATAGTTACAAGGCTGGGGGTGGTGGGTGTCCCCACCACATAATGTCCTGTGCACATAGTTACAAGGCTGGGGGGGGAGTGTCCCCACCACATAATGTCCTGAGCACATAGTTACAAGGCTGGGGGGGTGTCCCCACCACATAATGTCCTGAGCACATAGTTACAAGGCTGGGGGGTGGGGTGTCCCCACCACATAATGTCCTGTGCACATAGTTACAAGGCTGGGGGGGGGGGGTGTCCCCACCACATAATGTCCTGAGCACATAGTTACAAGGCTGGGGGGGGGGTGTCCCCACCACATAATGTCCTGAGCACATAGTTACAAGGCTGGGGGGGGGAGTGTCCCCACCACATAATGTCCTGAGCACATAGTTACAAGGCTGGGGGGGGGTGTCCCCACCACATAATGTCCTGAGCACATAGTTACAAGGCTGGGGGGTGGGGTGTCCCCACCACATAATGTCCTGTGCACATAGTTACAAGGCTGGGGGGGGGGGGAGGGAGTGTCCCCCACCACATAATGTCCTGAGCACACACTTACAAGGTTGGGGGGTGGAGAAGGGGGAGTGTTCTCACCACATGTAATGTCCAGTGCACAGAATTTTAACCCCCCAAAAGGTGAACTGTCCTTACCACATATAATGTCCAGTGCACACAGTGCTATATCCTGAAACACGTTGAAAGGGCCCTGGTCCACGTGACGCTGTAGCTTAGCAACCAGTGTGTGTGCCTGTTGGTTGAAGACATCCAGGAAGTCATGTAGAATGCGGAAGTGAAAAGTGGGTGTTAGCATCTTCCGCCGTGACCGCCATTTGTCTCCAGTACTGTGTTAACACCGAAACAAAATACCCTCATGGTGTATGTAGTACAGTATAGGACAGGAGATTAGAGCAGACTAGGGTATCATGCAGTATATTATAGCACAGCATGGTGTAGTACAGCATAGCACAGTAGGGTGAATCATAATGCTGTAATGGTCTCCAATGTCATTATACAAACAGCCTCAGGGAAAAACTGCCAGACAGGTACCATACCTTGTAAGGAGTCCCGTACCCAGCCAGACATGTAGATAGCTGTACTCCGAGGCCTTATCAATGTGCTTGGTGCTATTCAACAGGACCTAAAACAACACAGAGCATGTAAATGCTTGGAGCTATTTAATGACACCTGAAGCAACAGGGAACATGTAAATGCTTGGGGATATTTGGCACCATCAAAAACAACGCAGAACACACAAACACTCTGAGCTATTCACCTACACCTGAAACAAGACAGAATACATAAAAACAGGAGACCTAAATGCTTGGAGCTATTCAACAACACCTGAAGTAACACAGAATATGTTTAAAATGCTTGGAACTAATAAACAACATGTAAAACAAAACATGTAATTGCTTGGAGCTATTCAACAACACCCAAAAGAAAACAGATAATGACTGAAGATGTACAACCACACCTGAAACAGCACAGAACACATAATACCTGGGACTATTCGACAACACCTGAAACAACACAGAACACTCAATCTTTTGGCTACAGAAAGTGAACTAAATCTGCATAAAACGAGGTTTGTCATCTTGCACAGTAAAATGCCCCCTGTCATGTGCTGTAAGACAGTGTTATTGTTTGTATACTATTTTTTATTATATGTGCATGCCCACTTTGTTTGTGGATGGCCTGTGTATTGGTAATAGTACATCAATACGTCTAGTTTGCAAAGACATTAGTGCTACAAAATATATTATAGGACTGACAAACCTTTAATGAAGATTTTAATTATCACTGTGACCTTCATTGTAAAAACCACAATCCAATCTTTTCATGAGACACTATGACTTATAATTCAGTACCATCAAACTAAGTGTGGATGCAAAAGGATCAGCAGTTCAAAAGATAAAATAGAAATTGTCATATCTGGATCATATAAGCCCTTACTGTGTCTTGACCTCAAAGATGGCAAAGCAATCTTTTCGCATGACACTGGCTCATGAATATGCATTACCATACCATGTTCAGTTACAGAAGGTTCAGTGGTTCACATGTACATATTAAAATGTGAACCTTTGTTGTGACCCTGACCTTGAATACAGCAATGCAATACTAGCACAAAATGCACACTCCAGATTATAATGATCTGCCATCAAACTAAATTTGGTTGCAAAATAATTATTAGTTCAGATGTTATATAGTTAAAACAGTCAATAGAGTTGAGACAGTCATATTTTGATTATGTAAGCCCTCAAAATGACTGACCTTGAAGATAGCAATGCGTTTTCTTCACAAGACACCTAATTCCATTGATGATGATGCATCACGAAACCAAGTTTGGTTACAAAAGGTTCAGCAATTCAGAAGATACCATCAGATCATATAGTAAAAACAGTCATACCTTGAAAAGTCATGTGACGTTGACCCTGAGGATAGCAATCCAATTTGTTTGCATAACACATCATCTCTTGGTGGCACACTACCAAACCAGGTCTGGTTACAAAAGATAAAGAGTTTCAGAAGATATATTCCAGACAATGCCTGGACACATGGACAGATGAACACAATTATTCCAATGTATATTATAAATAAATAAACTTAAATTTTCATTTACAGTAGAACTTGGCTAACAACTTGCTAGAAAGAAAGCTCAGCTGTAAGAAAGTCACTGCATTGTCTTGGTCCCAGCCAAAGTTTTAATTTATTTCACAAAAAAGGCTCAGATAAAGAAACCCCTTGCTTAAATACTCATAATCAAAGTTGTAAGCAAAGAGATTTAACAGTGCAGAGGCTGCTGGCAACACTGACCTCCATTGTCTCAGCTGTAGTGCAGCCAACAACCGGTTTGGTCAGCAGCCATATCCTGAAGACACCTTGCTGGCGGAACTCTCTGCCCCACTGCATCACCTGGCGGTACCATTCTGCACACGCAACATTTCATCACTCTCTGCCCAACTGTACCATTCTGTACACACAACATATTTCATCACTCTCTATCCACTGCACCATTCTACACACACAACATTTCACCACCTGGTGGTACCATTCTGTACACACAACATTTCATCCCTCTCTGCCCAGCTGTATCATTTTGTACACACAAAATATTTCATCACTCTCTGCCCCACTGTACCATTCTACACACACAACATTTCACCACCTGGTGGTACCATTCTGTACACACAACATTTCGTCACCTGGTGGTACCATTCTGTACACACATTTCATCCCCTGGCAGTCCCATTCTGCACACACAACATTTCATCACTCTCAGCCGCACTGTACCATTCTACACACACATTTCATCACCTGGTGGTACCATTCTGTACACACATTTCATCACTCTGCCCAACTGTACCATTCTGTACACATAACAATTCATTACTGTCTAACCCACTGCATCATTCTGTACATGACATTTCATCACTATTCTGTACACACAAAATTTCATCATCATTTTACACAGAAAACCTGTCATCATCATTATTCTGCACACAACAATACTTCATCATTGCTCTGCACACACTAGCCCTGATATAACCCTTTGTGGTTGACTGGGCTCAAAGCACCAACTAACTCACTATTCTGCACACACATTTCATCATCATTCTGCACAGAAAACATTTCATTGCACTGACAACATTTCATCATCGTTCTGCACAGAAAACATTTCATTGCACTGACAACATTTCATCATCGTTCTGCACAGAAAACATTTCATTGCACTGACAACATTTCATCATCGTTCTGCACAGAAAACATTTCATTGCACTGACAACATTTCATCATCGTTCTGCACAGAAAACATTTCATTGCACTGACAACATTTCACCATCGTTCTGCACACACATCATTTGATCATCATTCTGTTCAGACATGTAACTGTCATTCTGCACTGACAACATAAATCTCATCATCATTTAACTGTCATTCTGCACTGACAACATAATCTCATGGTCATTCTGCACACACATCATTGACACTGAGCAAGATCTTGACAGCCTAGCAGATTGGGAACAGTCCACCTCCAAAAGTGCATTGCAATGAACATCACCCAGCGTCGCACAGTTCTCCCATCACAGTGCCAGCTCTATGGTCACACTCTTAGCACAGAAACGGAGGCAAAATACCTTGGAGTTAAGATCATCTCTGACCTCCGCTGGGACACTCATACCACTGATGTCTGCAACACAGCCAACAAGACCTGGCCTTCCTCAGGCACAACGTCAAGACCACCAATGCGAGGCTGAAAAATGCAGCATACAAGGCATGCCTATGACCTGTGGCTGTGCTAGAGTATGCCAGCCCTGTCTGGGTTCCTTTTACTGCCAACAACATAAAGGCACTGGGAAAGGTTCAGAGGTGGGTAGTAAGATGGGTGAAACAGGACTACAGAAGATCAGTGTGTGGACACTGTGCAAGAACAACTGCACTGGCCAACACTAGAGCAGAGGAGAAAGCAAGCACACTTCACTAGCTTAGAACTACAAGTTCCACCACGGCCTCATTCACAGCAAGTCAAAACACTGCCCCTCACCAACTGATTACCCTAGGAGAAGCACCTACCCTGGCTCCTTTGAGACCAGGGTCTGTTTTTTCCCTAAATCTTTAATGAGTACTAATTATATTTAAAGCAAAGTGGGTAAGTAAATGCTGGAGCTGTGCTGGTTGGGGTTCATCCCCAGGGACCACTATGGTAGCCGGACTTTCTCCCTGTCTAAAATGTTTTCTACGTTTTCATAGCACTTTACTCTGTAGGACTATTTTGACCTGCCCCCCCCCCCCCCCCCCCCCCCCCCCTCCAAAAAGCAAACAAAAAATGCAGCATAATCTCCAAGCAGCTCCTGCTTAATGGATAGTGGCTGCCCACATCAAAGAAGTGATGGCCAGTGATCTAGATCTTGATCTTGATGCACACTGAGTGTGATACGCTGACAGGTTTCTACCTGGTAGAAATGGATGAGAATGACAAAAGACTGCGTTCGCAACACAGGGGACTTTTCCAGTTCAAGGTAATGCCGTTTGGTCTCTGTAACAGTCCTGTGACTTTTGAGAGACTGATGGCGTTCTCTTTGAGAGGTGTCTAGTCTACACTGATGTACTGGTCCAAGCAGGCAAGGTCACGAGGTGGTTCAGAGTAATTCTGCTTCATGGTCAAATGAAGATGCCCCTGAGTCTGTTCAGTCTTCTACATTTGATCCTGATGTACAGGGAGGTAGTGGTGGTATTTTCCTATTGGATAGGAAGAGGGTGGAACAGTGTGTTCAGACAGAGCTGTAACCAAGGGAGTGCATAACAGTAAGTCTGATTGTGTTCCTGGGGTACCAAAGTCTAGTCCCTGTAAAAGTAACTGGTTTTCTGTCTGGTCTCATGAGGAGCTCAAAGGGTTCCAGCAGAAAGATCCAGTGACAAGCACTCTACTGAATCTGAAGTCTAGAGGGGAGAAACCCCCGAAGACAGAGATCTTGAGTATAGCAGTTTTAGCACTGCTATCAGAACACTCATCACAGCTCAGTGGGACAGTCTGAGAGTAGTGGATGGGTTGCTATACGTTGTTTCTCTGCCACCCTCACCATCTCCATTGTCATTAGGGTGTAGTCGGCAGCTCTGCTGACGGCCTTCATCAAACTCCACATCGATCTCCATTGCCAGCATGGCAGTTCTGCTGACGGCCCAGTCATTATTTCTGTGGCTGCCTATCACTATGTAACCTTGACTGGACTACCACAAAACCATGAAAAGGGTTCCAAGATATCCTTCAAACGATGATGAAGAAGGGAAAGGGAAAAAAAAGAACTCTCTGATGTTGTTTCTTACTGAATACTGGTTTTCTTTCGAGATGTATAATTTTACATACATCATACTATATACATTGTTTTATGTTTTCTTGCAGGTTTCTTTGCTTTGGTAACCTGTAATTTGACTAGTCATTCACTTGTGGTTGTACTTTCTTATTTTGATTGTAACTTTTTGATCATTTGATTGAATTTTGCTGTTACCATTCAAACTGCCATGATGTTAAATTTTTGTTCTGTACTTTAACATTTATCATAATTATTTCATGAATGCTCAGTTTGTTGACTACTGGGGTGCTGTTGATTATGAGAAAGCAATGTTTTATTGTTGATTGTTACATTTCTTGTTAACTTGATGATTCCGTTTTGTTGCTGTTGACGACTACTGTGACAGGCACATTATGTCTAAGGAGGGGGGAGTGTAGTGGGAGAGCTGTGTAAGCTAGCTCAAGTTAGGGGCCCTGAGTTCCACCACCCCTTCTCTCCAGTTGGATGCTGTCTGCCAACGACTGGCTGGTGTGCAGTGGTATAAAAGACAGCGCCTACCAGGTTTCTGTACAAGGTGCTAAAAAGTGCTGGTCAACCCAACTTTATTCCCAGAGTCTACATGCTGAAAAGTGTGTTGCTCTTCCCTTATTTATTAGAGACCCATGCTGCATGCATGATTAGTTGGGAGACTTGTGCCACAAAGTGCAAGCATTAGTTAAGTTCATGTTTTGTCTTCCTGTGCTGCAAAGTACAGGCATGCATGTTTAGTTAAGAAGACTTGTGCTGCAAAGTGCAAGCATTAGTCAAGTCCAAGTTTGTCTGTCTTCTTGTGCTGCAAAGTGCAAGTATTAGTTAAGTTAGTGCAAGGGTGCAGCTTACTTTTGTAGGTAATTGGTACGTACTGAGCCTGTGCAGGTAGCCAAGTGAGCTATGGTTTAGTGCGTAGGTTAGGCATAGTCATGTGTCACTTTGGTTTGTTCTTGTGTTTGCTGTATGTGTAACATGGGGTAGTGTAAATAAAATTGTATACATTTCATTATTTTGTTCATTGGTATAATGGGAGTGAGAGCATGTACTGAGACGAAGTGTGATCCGTGTGCGCGTCTGTGAGTGTGAGCGTGCCTCGGTGTTTTCGCCATGTCAGTACATGTGTGTGCATGTGTACAACTTCTGTCTCCCTTATCTTTTGTCTAGTGTCTGTTTTAAGTGGCGTATTATGTGCATAGTGAAACAGCACACCTACATCTGAGGAGCAGACAAGCAACCAAACGCCTAACACAGGTTTTTTTCTGGATACCAAGGTCGGTCGATTGTAGTGATTTTGAACACAACGTGAGGAACATTGAAATGCACACTACATGAAGAAGACTAGAGACAAATGTGTATTCCATTGTGAGTGTCTCTCTTGGCAATCTCCAGCCTCCCCTTGAACCTAAATGAGGAAGGGGCCGCAGGTCCGGTTAGGGGGCGGGGATAGCTCAGTGGTTAGAGCGCCGGACTCGTGATTGAAAGGTCGCAGGTTCGAATCCCTGCTGGAACGGCGGGAGAATTTTCTTCTCCAGGGTCGACTTTCTGTGCTGACTCTTATTTCGGTATCCGTTCCACCCCCGTGTTACCACAGTAGCACGTAAAAGATCCCGGTCATTCTGCCGAAAGTGCAGGTGGCAGGTTACAGCTAAAAACACGCATACACCTTACGTATGTGGCTTTTATTGAACCGTGCTTCGCATTGGTCACAACTTGTCCCTAATATGTCAAATGACATCTGAGGACATTAAGCATCAACTCATCAGGTCGGTTACAGTAGTCTTGTTCATTGAGTGGAGGGTGGAAACAACGGGAGCAGGGTGGACGGTGGGGGATTGGGGGGGGGGGGGGGGGGGGGGGGGGGGGCGGCTACGGGGCAGCCGAGGGAAGATCATACTGACCTGGCCCGCTGGTCATCTGGTGAGCATTGCCTAAAATTGGGATGGTTGGGGGGCCTGGAATGCGGCTGATCTGGCGGTAAACTCTGAACATCTGACGAAACCATGCTGACAGAAACAGTGCACTGCAAACAAGTCCAACTGTTACTAACACAAGGGCGACAGACATCGCTGGTCCACAGTCAAGTGATGAAGGGGCAAACGAACTTCTCAAATTCGATACAAAGTAGGTCTAGTCTCTTCACGAAATAATGCACCTGCACCGACTTTGACTCTAGCACGACTGGCGTGGCAAACTTTGTTGGTTTATGGGTCAAAGGTCACGTACTCACCGCGGCTGTAGGTGGTCACATGATCAAAACAAAGTAACATGACAGGAGCCACGTGACTTTCTCTGTCGAAATGGCGGAGAATTTGCTATCTGTCAAGGAAAACCGGCAGAAAAGGCAGTCCTGCGAACGAACCTCCATGTTGGGCCATCGCCTATGACCACGAGCGATTTCTCTAGATATTTGAGCATATAGGCAGTACTCATGTGGTGGAAAACTTTGAGTGTCTAGCGCTAACATGCTCAAATCCTGGCTGCGGCTAACTGTCTTCGCCAGTCAAGGGCAGAAGCGAAAGGTTCTGCTGGTGGATTCTGCTTTCCTAGGTAAGACCCATTGGCATTGCCACATCCCTTGAAAGCTCTCCAGACCGTTTAACCGTTAGTCTTTACCAGAGAGGTGAAGGAGTCTGCCCAAAGAGGTGAAGGTGCAGGGCATCGCTTTGTTTTGTTTTTAATCTGTCTTACACTCAGTTGTCAAGTAAACTGCGCAGTGTTTCTGCGGCCAGAGTGCTATTACCGTGAAGGTCAGTAAACGTATGAACCTCTCTTCCATTTGACCCCTTGGTAAAGACAGTGTGACATAGCGTCAGTCAGGAAATTTAATTTGATACAATATACAGGACAAAGCCAGTCTGAGTCTCTCAATTCTTCTTCTGACTAAAACTAAAACCAAAAAGAATATTTATTTTTTTTAAATGAGAATTAACTGTGTGCACATACATCATTTACATGAGTCAGACTTCAGAACAGGATCAAACTTTTAAAGGTACTAGCCTTCACAGGCTAAACTTCTCGCGTTCTTGGAGCAGGTTAAAGAACAGTAGTAAATGTTATACAATTGAAATAATTTGAATGTGTTGTGGATATTAATTATTATGTTGATTTTATGAGGCAACTTTTAAGAGTTCTTTGCACACCATCATTAACACTTGATTCATGAGCTCATTACCACAGTGTGTGCTCTTTTCCCATGCTTTATTCTGGCATCACCAAACTGTCTTTGGCATCACAGATAAAACACCAGGATGCGCTCAGTTTTACTTACAGGTTATGGACGAAATCCATGTTAGGGAGGCCCAACGCATCTTGGTCAAGCTGTGGCATGTTTTGTGATTTTAAACTCAAAGCAAATGTTTTGTTCTTGTCAATAAAATATTTTTTAAAAGACATGAATGTGGTCTGTGTTGTCTACTTGTTCACTGTTTTAAATTTGAAAGGTGTGTGACATTTCTATCAAGAGATATGAACCTGTGAATGTGGCTCTGCGCACTGTTTTGCTATGTCATCCAACTTAGCGCTGTCAGCGTTGTGCAGTTAAATCTTGTCTGATGGCACTGCGAGCTGAATATGAGCATCACACTGTGTTCATTATATTGGGATGGCCCAGCTAAACTATAAATACTTGGCCGATGAAATTTGGCATACTAAATAAGGGAGCAAAGATCAAAGAGTATTATACCAAACAGTGAACCAGTGAAACAGACTTTTTGATGCCAAAATCAGAGGTCAGATTTTCCTCTTTCTTCTGGGACTCTCCACATGGTGGATGCATCATACTTGTTCTCTGACAGTCAGATCAACCATCTGTCTAGTGTTTCATGAAGTTTGAAGGAAATCTTTTGTAAATTAGGTTAGGGCGAGTGTTCCAAAGTCTTAAAGTTTGTTTGATGTACGGATGTCTGGAAAGTCCATAGACTAGCAGCAGCGAGAACCAAACGCCAGGATGGACAGTTGCTGATCTAATTTTGAGTGGGGGTTTACTGATTGGGTAAGTTGAATGCTCAGCATTCTTTTCTTTCTTTTGCTTGTTGAATTTTTTAAAAACCTGTTGCTGTTTTTTTGGTGTGTGTGCCAGCATTTTTCATGATGTATAATAATAATAAGTTAATAAAATGAGCTTAATAAGTAGACAAGTAGAGTAAAATATCAGTTTAATTTTTAATTGGATTTATTTCTGATGTTATTTATATATATTGTTAACTGGTTTCAAATAATGTTCCAAAGACTTAGCAGTTTTTTTAATGTTCCTTTTGTAACCGAGTGTATTGTATACATGTTCCGGGCCATGACCCTATAACCTTTTCTTTCCGGTCCTTTTCCTTTTTGATTGGGTGGGTTTTTTTTATGGCCCAGTTATCTAAGGTGTTAAAAGTTGTGTGCTGGGCCGGCAGCGTCCCTTTTCCCCCAGTGTCCCTGCAGAGGCAGGTTGTTTAACTGTTGCGGCCGTTGTTCATGTGTTTTCATCAGGGGAGAGCCTGTAAGTAGTTATTTTTCTATGGCTTGTTGTTCTGTTGTTTCTTATTGATGTAAATAATGTATGTTTATAATGTTATCATGTTCACAACGTGCCTTGATTTTGGTTCTTGAATACATGGGTAATTTTGGCGTCAGTTTGCCGCCTGGTTGCAGCCGCTGTGGTGTCAGAGTACCTTGTTTGTGCGTTCATATCTTAAACCTTTATGCCACAGGATGGCCGGTGTTTCCAAAATGTATGCAGCTAACCCTGGTTAGCTGATATGTAGCTAGTATGTTATGTTGCCATTGCTGGATGTTCAGTTTGAGTGATGCTTTGCCGATGCAAAGTTATCCCTCTAAAGTATGGGTACTTTGTCAGTGCGGCATAACTTCTTTGTTTGGTTTCCTACCGATCTATGTTTCTACATGAAATCGGTGGTATATTATGGCTAACACTTTGAAGATGTTGACTTCATAGTTGTAGAATGTTCATTTTACTAGTTGAATATGGTTTAGTGCATAGGGGGGATTGTATAAACTGTGAGACATGTTATTTCTGTTTGATCCGGCTTTTGTATGGCTGAGTCTTGGGCGCGCAGACTTTCACTCTACTTAGCTTGTAAACCCTTTCCGGGTCTTTGTGCGTGTACCCAAACTGGCCGGCGATGCGCGTCAGTGGTGGTAATTGGGTCTTTGTCTCTGTTCACTGACCGAGCAGACAGGTGCAGCCGTATCAGCAGTTTAGATTCTTGCTGCGCTACCCTCAGTTTAGATTCTTGATGATGTTGTTCACAGCCGGATATGCTCTGCTAGTCAGTAACAGTAACATGCTGTAACACTTTGAGTAACTTGACGAGGCTGGAGCTGGTCAGTTTATGACCGACTTCCTCCCACTTACGGCATGGTCCCAAATGCCACCCATGTCACTATCCATCTCGTTGTGTGCTTAAGTGGATCTGCTGTAACGATTATCTCACTCTTCCTGTTTAGTTAAGAATGAGCTTGGTAATCCGCATTCTTCACTGTTACTTTATTGTATACTATATTATACTGGGAGTTCATCAGTTAATTGACTGGCCATCTCTTGTATACTCACCATGACTCTGTGAGATACGGGTTTTAAGTGTAAGTCAAGCACACGATTTATGTGCTTGATAATTAATCATTTTGTCACAGTTACCGTCATGTATTATAGTAACCCACAGGTAAACTACATGGTTACTGTATTTATTAGATTAGTAATTGCTGTTGTTTAGACTTTACATTTGCTTTCATGTTCTAAATGTTTTGTTTGCTTGTGTCTTTTCCAGTACAGACACTGTTTCCTGGTTGGTTGGTGTACAAATAAAAGTTATGTTATAGCAACTTCTGACTTGTGACTCTTCATCCATGCTTCCAGCCTGCTTCCCTCAACTCCCCACCCCCACTCCCCTACACTTTTAACATTTTATTGTGTGGTTGCAGGTTCTGGAGCCATCTGTGAGAGTGATGCAGCTGTGCCCAAACCCAGGCAGACCAGATAGATTTATATAGAAGACCACAATGAGTTTTTTTTTAGTTTTTTTTTTATGGCAATTGGTGAATCATTAAAATAAATGACAACAGGAAAAAAAGTATATTTGTCATCATTGTGTGAATGTGTGAATGATTGTGCTTTTTGGTGAGGGTGAATTGGACAAGAAGCTGACATTGTGTGGATAGGTATATTTTGTGCAAATAAATTAGCCTAACAAGCTTTTTTTGCTATGTAATGGTAATGATTATATGATATGAACACAAATTGACACTGATTGATCCTGTTTACCTGTGGTAATTGCAGAACAACAAACAGCATTGAATTGAAACAAAAAATCTGAAAGTTCTAGTTAAAAAAACAACTAAACAACTGAATTAAATTAGCATGATTTATTAATATACTAATTTATGCAAATGAGACTGAATTACTTCATAGGCTTGACACCATTTCAGTCAATTTACTATAATGGCAAAGGTCCAGGAGCTGAATTTCAGTATTCTAATTGATGTGGCAGATGACCATATAAACAATTTATAAAATTTTATAGATGCTCGTTATGCTAATTAATGCAGATTAGATTGCACATCAGTGATTTGCTAATGCTACAGGTACAAATTTGCTGCAAATTTCAACAAGGTTACCACAAATAAGAAACCCCATGTGCAAATTTTGAAGATTGTTTCAGGGATAATTGTGGTATCTAAATAACAAGGAACAGTAATGAGTTTGTTATGTAATTTATGCAAATGAGGGATCAAATTGGGTCAGATTCTATGTTGAGAAGTGGTGTACACTGTTGTTATATCCAAACTTGTTTAAAATCTGTAAGTCCTGTGAACATGCAGAAATCAGTTAATTATTATACTTAACTAGTTATTATGTAACATTATGCTAGTTATCTCCTGAAATTTGATTGTGAGGCATTTCTTTTCAACATTTTTGGATTTGTCATGTCCCAAAATACAAATTCACCAATTTTAATACCAGTGACTTGAGACATTCAGATTTTATGTACATAAACCCTTATTGCTGCTTTCCACAGGTCCACCTTTTTGCCTTGTCATAGTAAAGGATTGTCCTGAAATTGAGCTGATTTTCAGAACTTAAGATTTGAATATCTCCTGAACTATTGGTCTGATTTGAGTGAAATAAACTGCGATGGATTCAGCTTCAAGAGCCATTTAATTTGATACACTTCATTCAATCAGAGGCATAGAGCAATTTTTGGCTGTTGCATAGCTACTGAAATATCAAATTTCTGGAAGGATCCAAAAGGCGAGCCCCTTTTTGGACAGGTCCATAATTCAAAACAACTTTCACTTCCCGTGTATTGTATTTGTAGATGCAAATACTGAAAGTTCTACACTTTTTGACATTTATTGAATTTTCTTTCTCTTTTGTACTGTTTCATAGCAAATACCCTTAAAACCATTCAAAGTTGTCATGAATCATCCAAATAGAAATAAAAGTCATCCTAGTGCATAGAGTTGACAATGACATCAATGTTTTTGTTTTCTGTGTGCCTCTGTGTTCAACCTCAAAAAGAATGCCAGATGCACAGAAAATTATAATGATACTGATAAAGACTTAGTGACACAAAAAGCAATCAACACTTCAAAAACAAAGTGATTAAGTTGATTACTTATATGAAGAAGTCAGAAGAAGACGGTCTTTGTGACTTTTAAAGTTAAATTTTTTTTGCTTGTCAACAGTTTTGAGTTTTGAGCTGGGGTTTTTTTTTTTGTGTTTTGTTGTTGTTGTGTTTTTTACTCAAAGTGTAGTGTATGTCTTGAAATTGATGAAGCTGGCTGCCTTAACCAAAGAAAAAGGTGAAGCTTTGAATCTGATGGTGTGTGTATCACTCTCACTATCACTGAGTGTGTGTTTGACAGTTTGTTGAATTTGCTGATGTAGTTTTGTTTACAGATTTTGTCATGCGTATTTGCCATCTGACGTGCGGTCAATAACAAAATGTTGGTATCAGTAATAATTCTAAACAGTTTGACAGCTTTTATGTAAGTCTTACATGCAAGAAACATGATGTCACATTCATGTGGGATGTTTCACTGATATTGATTGTGTGGTTTAAAAAAAAAATCTGTGACAGTGCAAATTAATTAGTGAAACTCAGCTGCTTGGTCAGAAGTTTAACATTTTCCACTAGCCCACCAGCAAAGTCCATATGCATAGCTATAAATGAGACTGAATGAATTATTACTAAAACCTTTTTCCATTTCATTCTGGGGCTCATTTTTGCAGTTTTAGTCCAGGTAAAATGGTGATGCCATTGCTTTGTTGATAATTCCACTCTGAGTCTGTTTTTTGTCTGATGATCAGAAGTTTAAATAGATTCAGAAAACTCTTTCACATAGCCTGTTCAGGCCATGACTTGCCCAGTCTTTTCTACCCACTTGAAACAGCTAGGCAGTGGCTAGGTGAGTCCTGTTTCTGCAGCCCAGCATTTGTGTTGCCAGCACTGGCCATCAGCACTGCCATTGTGTATGTTATTTATATTTCAGCAGTTTTTATGACAGGTGCAAGTTGTTCCACAAGTTCCTATTAGCTACTGAAACTCTGGCAGCCTGGTTGAGAGGAGAGAGAAAACCACACTGAATGAAGGAAAGAGATGTGCAACAGAAGGCGGAAGAAGATGGATGCTGTTGGAGAGCAGATCAGGTCTGGGCAGCTTCTTGCTGATGCCACAGAAATTGAGCATTTGAAGTCAGGGGACCTTCTGCTGCAACTTCAGATGTGGATCCATTTGAAAACCAGCGGAATGCAGGTGAACCACATAAAAGGTGTTCAAGGTTTCAACAGCAGCCAAAGCTGCTGACAAGGAGAGAATAAGAATCTTGATTTCAACGAATGCTGCCACCATTGATGCCATTGTCACGAGAGGCACTACCACTGTCAACAGTACTCTACCATCCCCTCAGCAGCAAGAGGGCAGTGCTAGTGACCAGCAGTCCAGCAGTGAAGAAGACCTTGATGACACTGAATTGTACCGTCACATTCAGGACGCTAGACTGCAGACATTCAAGTTCACTCAAACCAGTGAAGTTGTTGTGGCTTTTGCTGGAGGAGTATGGTATCCAGGAGTGGTCAAGACTCTAGTTTCCCCAAACACAGCCATCATCAACTATCTTCACCCTGCTTCACACACAGTTCCGCTGCCTGAGAGTACAGAGTTCACATTTCCAACAAAAGAGGACACCATGGAAACAGTTGCCACAAGTGTTTTTGAGAATAATGTAACATGTGAACCAACATCAACAAGCTGTAGAATGTTCACACTGTCACAGAATGTCTTGTCCATCAACACCAGGTATGCCCAGTTTGCTAGACTGCACAACATACCCTTGTAGAACTGACTACAACCACAGGAGTCTGGCTCTCACCTCTAGAAAAGAAAGGTCTTTTAGGGGGTAGGGCAGAGGTTTCCCCCTCCCCCTGATGCAGTACCGGAAATTGAAACATGATTTTTTATCAGGTACACACAGTTTGCAAGACTGTTCTACATATGCATTTAGAACTGACTTAGTGACTGCAACCACAGGAAGTAGCAAGTGACTGAATCTCACCTCTGCAAAAGCAACGAAAAAAGCACCTGTCCTGTCAAGGGGGTGGGCGGAGGTTCCTCCTCCCCCAAGTGTAGTTACTACCTGATATTGCTAGCTAAATCTTGAACTCTTCTTGAAGATCTTGTATGCTCTGCAGATGAGATAGTAACAAGATTTATTATTCTAAAGACTTTTTCTCTTAACTTTAAGTAGGGGTCGATGTAGAGTAAAAGCAGTCAAAATGAAATGAATGCTTGAATTTTGAAATCTCAGATTATTTTTTAGAAATTAAAAATATCAGATAAGCTTTTGATTTGATTGTAAATTTAAAACCCATGTTAAGTCAGTAATGACTAGCAAGACTCCAAGTAGAACTAGAAAACACTTTGAAGAGTAATGCACAGTTAGTCTTTAGAATTAGAATGGCTTTCTGCAGCCTTTTAAATCATGTATAGATCTCTGTGTTGCTAACTTTCTTTTATCCTGTTTTCATGTTAATGATTACTGAAAAGGTAAATTTGTACATATTTTACTAGGTCAGACAGTTTTTGCATTATGTTGGTTAACACTAATAACTGATAACAGTTAGTTATTAACATTGGGCCAAATCAACTTAACTTTCATATTTCAGCCCTATTTCTGTTAATAATAATATTTGCTTTTTATTTTGCATTTTAGCCATTTATCACAGCAAAGACAACAAAAGTGATTTGTTATTTCCTCCCTTCACCCACCCATAATATTGACGGCTGTACTCATTGCTGCAGAATTCACATTCTGTAAATGTTTGTGATTTAGCCAGTGGCAGTAGCGACGCTGAGTGACTGACACCTGCATGACATTAAAAGCAAAACAAACATTGCTTTTCAATTTTTGTCACGTTTCAGCCAGGCAGTAGGATGAGTAGAGCTGAGGCAGAGGGCAAGGTTAAGGACAGCAGTGTCCAACCTCTGGAAGGCACCAAAGTCCTTGACACGCAGGTTGGGGGTCATCGCTATGGAAACAATGGGAAAAAAATTGGTAAGCTCAACATCTTTTGAAGCGGCTGGTGTTCATGTTATTGATTCTGTGACAGGTGCTGACAAAGCCCTAAATAAGGAGTCTTGGGATTTTGTTTTCTTGCAGGCCTTTGGAATCAGCAGTGGGTCCTTACAAGTAGTGTTTAGGTCTTTCCTGCTAAATTTTACAAATGGCACACATTGTGAATTCTTCCTGCTAATTTAAATAGAGCATAGGTCTTTAATAATAGTAATAGTGTACAGTTATCATGCACTCATCACCATCCTGAGTGTTCATGTGATACATATTAACCTAAATACAATATTCTGTATACATGTAGAGCACAGTCCTATCAAAACAAGTTACATAAAGTATTATATGGAGAAAACTCTGTCTCTGTCTCTCTCTCTCTCTCTCTCTCTCTCTCTCTCTCTCTCTCTCTCTCTCTCTCTCTCTCTCTCTCTCTCTCTCTCTCTATCTCTCTCTCTCACACACACACACACACACACACACACACCGCAATGAATTCAAACATGTTTGTATCACACTGATCTGTATGCACAAGCACACGTGCACATGTGTACGCATACACACACACACACACATGCACACACACACACACACACACACGCACACAATGACTGCAGCAAAAACTGGGTATTGATATTAGATGGGTATGAAATACTTTGAGAAGTGGAAGGTTTTCAGTTCACTTTTAAAAGATGACGGCCTTGAACAGTGTCTAAGCATACGCCAGTCTAGCAGAGGCTGTGATGACAGGCCCTGTCTGCTGTGTTCTCTGTCTTTTCCAAGGTATGCTTGATCGTGGGAATGGCATTGTCTTGAAGGCTGTGCAGAATCCACCCCGTGGAACAAGGGAAAAAAAACTGTACCAGACAGTTTTTGCCCCTGGATGCAAAGATAAAGATTTGTTGGAGCTGAGAAGCTTCATGCCTCTCTACTATGGCACAGAGACAGTTGATGATGGTAAGAGTCTGACTGCATGTGAAAATGGTTCCATTCATGGTCTTCAAGTATAATGGTTTATTTTCAGTGACACCGACAGATTCACATAAAAAGACCATAGTCCATATCAGTTATACAGAAACATTGTTTTTTGTTGTTGTTTTTTTGACGACATACAACAATTTAAAGAATACATACTTAGTTTAACAAATCCAACAAAAGGCCATGCAGAACTGAAAACTGGATACTTCCACTAGGGCCTAAAACAAACAAACACACACACACACTCATACTGACACACAGGCACACACACACACACACACACACACACACACACACACACACACACACACACACATGCATCTGTGAGTCTTTTGTAAGTGCCCATGGCTCTTAACGAAGATGGGGCAACATAAATAGTATATTATGATATTGCTATTAATATTGCATTCTTGGAGAATTAGTCCCTTAAATATTGACCTTGTTTATGAAGAAGAAGAAAAAAGCATATAAGACTAGGACATGCTAGTTTCGCTGACTGTTCAGTGTTTTATTAATTCCAGATTTAAAAAAAAAAAATTGAAAAAGGAATGCAGAGAAAGAATAGACAATTAAAAAAAAATGTATGGAGGCATGATGGAAAATATCGGTGCCATATGGTAGCAGTCGGCACATACCACCTACCAACTGTCATCTTCTAGGTGCTGAACAAGAGCCATACAAAAAGGCCCACTGCTTAATGAAAAACAGTTTGAAAACTTGGGGTGGGGAAAGCTGGGAGGATTCACCCGATTAGGAGAAATATGCTGAGAGAGAGAGAGAGAGCAACAAGACAGTTTAAAAAAAAAGAAAAAGCAATAGAGAAGCTAGGAAAAGGGACTCAAATGACAGCCCTAAGATTCAAGAAAGGAGAAACGCAAACATTGAATAACCCAGAAGAAATTTGGGGGTTATCTGGGGCATAGATGGTGATTAGCACATAATAACAACATAATTCTTACTTAGCATTGTGCTGTGAATATGATGTTTCATGCAAATGATAATATTGATACTTGACACTTTTCTTTTGACAGTGACATTTCTGGTGATGAACAACATAGTTCACACTTTTCCTAAACCCAATGTCCTTGACCTGAAGATGGGTCGAGTGACCTATGACCCAGAAGCCACAGCCGAGAAAAGGGAGAGTGAAGAGTGCAAGTATCCGCCACTCCGACAGCTGGGCTTCCAGTTCACTGGCATGATGGTAAGTAAAGTACAGGATCATACTCCAACACGTCACCGTCTCAAGTGTCAGTGCTGAGGGGAATTCACAAATCTGCTGCCAAAAAACTACCCTAGAAAGTTCACAAATACAGTTTTGTGCATTTCTCACTTCTCAAGAATGTTGCCCTCATATAACCATTCAGGTAGACTGGGTGTAAAATGTGACCCAGGACAGTTGATGGGACATTAAGATGTGACCCTGGACAGTTGATGGGACATTAAAATGTGACCCTGGACAGTTGATGGGACATTAAAATGTGACCCTGGACAGTTGATGGTACATTGAAATGTGACCCAGGACAGTTGATGGGACATTAAAATGTGACCCAGGGCAGTTGATGGGACCTTAAAATGTAACCCAGGACAGTTGATGGGACATTAAAATGTGACCCTGTGCCTTTGATGGGACACTAAAATCCAAGAACCTTGTGTCTGTGGATTCTGCACGACTGTTTGCTTTGTGATTTTCAGATGCATGATTCTGCTTCTGGCGCCCCTCAACACTTCACCAAAGACTTCTGCCGGAGTATTACTGCTGAAACCATGCTCACAGAAGGTAACAGACAAGTTTGTGGAAACATTGCTGTTTTTTACATGTTAATGAAGGTCAGTAGCAAAAACAATAGATGATTTCCGGAAATAACAGGCAAAAATAATTTGACAGTGTTTTCTTACTCCGGGAGAGTGAAGTCCCCTGAATGGAGGTGGCAGCGGAGAAGAGCCAATCTGCGACACTTTGAGATCTTCAGGCCTGAACCTATTATAGTTTATACTAGACTACCAGCTGGGGGAACCTACTATCCGATCTGCAAGTTTCCCGCGAGCAGTGAGTGCTTGATCGGCTTTTCTGATGCCTTTTCTGCCTTTTGTTTACGGGTATCTGTCATCTTACCCACATGCTCACTGTACCCCCAACAAAAGTGTGACTACTCTGTGCTACACCCACAAGCATGGACCTACATATACAGGTCCATGCCCGAAGGCTCTTACCAAGTGCAGTCCCCTGGATTTCCAAAGATTGTCTATTACAGTAAGGGAAAAATGTTTTACTGCTCAGTCACTGAGGATTGTATTTTAGAGATGTATCATTAAATTATATATTTGAATATATCCTGGTCATTCTGTTTTTGTTTTTACTCTCTTTTTTTCTCTCTTTTTTTAATCCATTAAAAAAAAATTAAGCTGTACCAGTTTTAACATGTAAATATTTTTTGCAATTATTGTGTTCTGGTAAAATGTGTTTTGCACTGCTATAACCATCCTGGTTGACTGGGCATGAAAAAACAAGGTGCTTGCTCACCTGAGTGGCCAAAAGAAGAGGCTGAGGTAGGCTAGGTAAATCTAATCATCTACATAAATGGTTCGGGTTGGTCAAAAGCAAAATGTAGTGGATTAGGAGGGCAGTATTTCTGACGGTTCATGCAAATGCAAGTCCCTTTGGGTGAGAATCAGTCAAGAACATACTTTATGTTTGAATCAACACACAAGGGAGTTAATTAGCACTCAATTTTTTTCTTTTAATTTAACTTTCTGTTTGTTCGTTTTTGTAGCCCTAGATGTTTCCCAAATGTATTAAACACAGTTGTTATACCTGTCTTGTTGCCACTTAGCCTCTTGCTTTTTTGTTGTTGTTGTTTTCTCCACCCCCACCCCCACCCACCTTCTGTATTTTTTTGTTATTTTTTTCTGCATCTTTCCCTCTCCCCTCCCCCCCCATCCCCCCCTTTTTTTTTGCCCCCCCCCCCCCCCCCCCCAGCCTCCTGCTCTTTCTGTTTCTTTCTTCTGTTCCCCCCCCCCCCCCCCACCCCCCCCCCCTGCACCCTTCCTATTACTGACTCTTGGGGCCCTGTGCTGACTGTGAAGTAAGTTTGATGAATCCAATTTCAGGTCTTGGCAGGTTTTTTGGGCTGCAAAATGGCAACTTGCGGAAAGATGTCCTGAATGCTTTGCTGCACAAGCTGCGGCGCATAGAGAAATGGTTCTTGGTGCAACAGACATTTGCCTTCTACGCCAGCTCCCTCCTCATTGTTTACAGCAGCCTGGATCAAGCTCAGAATTCCACTGCCGCAGAGCGGGAAATCAAACCAAAGGGCGACCATCCCTGCACCAACCTAGACTTTGCTGAGGATGTCGGAACGCTGAATGATGCCACGCATGGTGCTGCATCCAGCAATGCAACCCGCAGCCCCACTGCCAAAGACAGTGCTGCCAACACTGATCAGCGGCCTAGTCTGAAGAGGGTGTGCAGCGTGGATTCCGAAGCACACCGTAGAGAAGTAGAGATAGGCACGAACCCCAAACAGTCCAAAGCGTGGCACAATAAAACGGAAGGTCAGAGTGAGCTGCCTGCTGGGGAGAAAGAGACCCGGGGTTTGGGGATGTGCAAGAGTGAGCGGCCCCTGGTGGAAGTGAGAATGATTGACTTTGCCCACGTCTTTCCAGCCTCAGGCAGGGATGACAACTACCTCTTTGGCCTTCACAACCTCATCACCTTTGTAGAGCAACTTCTGAAACTGTGATCAGCTTCCTGCTGCAGCTATTTAAATGTTGTCAGATTTGATTTTTTTTTTCTTCTAGCTGATATGTGATAGTTAAGAGTACAGAGCTACATTTTAGCAGATTTGCTTTGAGTAAACAGGTGTGTATCTGCTGTGCATCATTAAACTGTGGCCAAGCCAAACTGTCCAGGTTTGCTTTTTCCTGTTGGGAAACTGATGAAGCCATTTGTACTGCTGTATGTTACCAAAGGGTCATTATGCTGGATATGCTTTCTTAACAAGGGCAATATTCAAGAGACTAAACCTTCAAAAATGTGTGTCTGATGTTTGTGTATGTATGCTTTCTGTTATATTTGTGTATGAGTTAATTTTATAGTTTTGACTTAAGAAGGTTTACATACATGAGAAGTGTGTTGAAATGTGCATTTGCTTATGACAGAGTTTGATTGTCCTGAGGTGAGCCTGTGCGGTTGACAAGACATTTAAGTCTAATTACTAACTAAGTTGTTATCAAAAACTTAACTGAGATTCAAGATTGTTTTATTGTCTCCTCAGAGAAAGTACAAGAAACAGGCAAACAAACACCAAACAATCAACAAACACCACAAATTTCATTTCAAAATTGGTGTCATAATTTCCAGACTATAAGTACTTTTCCTCTCAGCTTCAGCAGTGGCTTTAAATCTGTGAATGAAAGTTGGTAGATCTATATTCCCAAACAATGATGATTATTTGGAACCCCGATTGGTCTCTGTATAAGAAATTGAGACTGAAACAGAAATCACATACCTTGGCAAACTGATCTGTGATGTTTTCCATGCCGTTAACAGAGGACAAGATCCCAGAAATGGGATTTGGAAGGGCCCTAGAAGCTAGTGATGCTGCCAGCATACCACAGCAGTTACTCAAAGATGGAAGATCATGAAACTGAAAACAAAATGCTCATCGACACCAAATTTGTATGAGCTAAAATGGCAGTAGCCTCAATTTCAACTTCATCTCATTTCCAAGTCCTGCACAGACAAGAATTGGGTGAGCTGATTATTGTCTGCTGCATGCTTCATCTCCAGAAAATGAAGCCATGAGGAATGTTTTAGTCAACTCATGTGAATGGCAGACTGACTGAAAGTTTCCACTCTCCCACATAACGATACTTTGTGTTTGATGCGTACTTCCAGGGTTTGCTTGTCATCTGTGACACCACCAAAGTTGCCATGGTATCCTAGCCTCTTTTCCAGGTTCTGCAGATCAGGGGCTGTTTGCAGCCCGTTACATCCCTGTTATATCCCCGTTACATCCCAACCTGTCAGAGGTTTGACTGTTCAAAGGGATCATCATTCAGGCGTCAGTTTCTTCTTCAGAATGATCAGCACAGAGTTCTAGTAATATTTTATATCGCATTTAATTATGTAGCAAATGTTACATCATGTTTAGGGTCAAGGGTTAGGTGCAGCCTCAAGTGCGTTGATATGGAGCATCAAACCAAGTCTGTTTCAGTATTTGAATTCGTGAACTGCTCATGAAAGGTTCATCAGCAGCTTTTGATTTTGGTTTCTTTTGGACTAGTCATGTTTACTCTGTGTAATATACGCCTAGGATGATATAATGTCATTATTGTATTGCAAGTATTAAAATTAATAAAGGATAAAAAATAAAATAATCTGCAGATCCATGAAATGTTGGGGGCAGCACGTATGGCAGAACAAGATGGCAACCATTTACCGTAGTGACCATAGGTCCATAGCTAAAGTGCAAAGGATGTAGGGTTAGTGCAGGCTGCATATATTCGGGAGCACCTTATCTGTGGATATTTTCATTTGGAGCCACATTTTTGGGGATATGCCTTATATCCAGAAGCACCTTGTCGTTCAGAAATTTTGGTAATTAAATGAAAACTTGCAAAACACACAATATGGCATATTATATATGAAAGGAGGCACACAACATACTTTTTTTCAAAACTCATCGATGGGCTGCCAAAATGTAAAACTTACTGACTCTTCACAAAAGTCGGGGAACACTTGCAAACTGTGTCTCATTCTGTGCAGCACTGTCTCATTCCATACAGCATTGTCTCATTCCATGCAGTGTATCATTCCATACGGTGTTGTCTCATTCCATACGGTGTTGTCTCATTCCATACGGTGTTGTCTCATTCCATGCAGTGTCTCATTCCATGCAGTGTCTCATTCCATGCAGTGTCTCATTCCTTGCAGCATTGTCTCATTCCATGCAGTGCCTCATCCCAGCAGTGTTGTCTCATTCCATACAGCATTGTCTCATTCCGTGCAGTGTTGTCTCATTCCATACAGCATTGTCTCATTCCATGCAGTGTTGTCTCATTTCATATGGCGTTGTCTCTTTCCATGCAGTGTTGTCTCATTCCATACGGCATTGTCTCATTCCTTGCAGTGTTGTCTCATTCCATACAGTGTTGTCTCATTCCTTGCAGTGTTGCCAGTATCCTCAGGTGAGGCTTGGGTGTGGCTTCCCTCTCCATCTGGAGCAAGGCAAGCAGTTGCTGTGATATCAGTGGTGGTGGATGGTTTTCCTGAACATGTTGCGCCAACTGGTCCCACAGGTTCTCAGTCCAGTTGAGGTGTGGGCTAGGGCTGGCCTGTCCATTGTGGTGCCCCCCGCATGCTGTAGAAAGTTGTCCACAAGACCCGTTCTGTGAGGACAGGTGGCATGATCTTGTGGCACAGCCTGGGTTTCAATGTGGTGAAGTAGGGGAAGAGCAAGTGGCACAAGGACCTCACCCCACTACTTCCAGGTGGTGAGATTCCCCTTCACGTGGTACAGTGGAGTTCAGTGTTACTGTTAGGCCAAGAAGCTGCCACATACCATTACAGAGCCTTGACAGTGAGGAGTCGCCTGCTAAATGCAGTCTTCACAGAACCTCTCTCATGGGCTTCACCACACACAGGTATGGTTGTCAGCTGTTGGTATGTTTAAGGCAGATTCTCAGTGCAGATGGCCTGAGACCGCTGCTGACGTGTCCACCATACATGATGCCTGCACCAGCCTTGTCAACAGCTTTCTAAGCAGGCATCGGCTTTGATCGCTTTGCTGGCACTGGAAGGGATGCAAAGCTGGGCAATACACAAATGGCTTCTCTGGACTTGGCAATTTGCGGTGGATATGCACAGTGCCAGTGTGATGTAGCAGAGTTTGGTTTGTCTGGTGATGTAGCAGCCTTTTCTGGCTGTGGTCTTTTGGGTGCTCAGAAAAACCCATATGCACTCCACCCCATCATCAGAAGTTCACCATCGTTGCCTTTGAAATGGATCCAGTGTCTGTCTGAGTGACGATGGCCCTCTCTCGTCCTTTCAAGGAAAATCACCTAGCGCCTCTGTCCCCCAGGTGATTGATGGTGTGATGTCCTTGGCTTAGTGCCTGCAGGTAATTTTACAAGAATACATCATATGGTTAGGCGTTCCCTGACTTTTTGTGAGGAGTGTATTTGACAGTTACAGCCTCCCACATGCCCCCGCAGTAACACCCCCTCCTGCCCTCCCCCCCCCACACACACACATACACACACAGACACACACACAGACACATACACACACAGACACATACACATACAGACAAAAAGGGCAGAGGTAGCAGGCATGTGACAACTTTACAACACATAACTGTGCTGACATACACTGACATTTCAACAGAAAAACACAGCTAAAATGTATAGCAGTTATATATACACACTTGTAACCATGTGTTGTTGCTACCATGCAAGTGAAACTCACTATCTGTTAATCAGGAATCAACAGCAAGCATGTGTAATTGGGAATCGACAGCATGTGTAATCAGGAATCAACAGCATGTGTAATCAGGAATCAACAGCATGTGTAATCAGGAATCGACAGCATGTGTAATCAGGAATCGACAGCAAGCATGTGCATCGACAGCATGTGTAATCAGGAATCAACAGCATGTGTAATCAGGAATCAACAGCATGTGTAATCGGAATCAACAGCAAGCATGTGCATCGACAGCATGTGTAATCAGGAATCAACAGCATGTGTAATCAGGAATCAACAGCAAGCATGTGCACCCCCCCCCCCCCCCCATCCCCCACACCCCCCCACACACACTGCATGCATGCATGTGGTGAAAGTTATTTATTTGGAAGTGCTGTTGAATTTACTAACAAAACAGACTGCAAAGCACAATCTTGTTAACAGTCAATTTTGTTTGTTGTAACAATGCATGTTTCCCAGCCAAACCTGTCCTTTGTTGTTGCTGAAAACTCTGCTGATCATGCCAACTCTGATTTATAGGAAATCCTGTTACTGTAAACAAACTTCACCACAATGTGCCTTTTCAACATTGGAATAAATTGCTCAAAGCACAGACATCAAACCTGATGTCATTCACACAGAATTAGCTCTGCTCCAGACAGCCAAACAGCAACTGGCTAAATAGGCACATGATTTTCAAATTTGCTGAGTTTTAGCCCTTTTTTTGTTTAATGGTAAAAATGCTTGTACATGTATCTAGAAACCTAAACCCTCTGACCATATTGACATGTGTATGTGCATGTATGGCTGCCTGTGTGCTTCATACCATTGTGTGCATCCTTATTTCATTTTTAGAAATGCAAAAGATTTGGTCATGGTCATGTGCCAGTTGCTGTAGTTTTATGTGGAGACGATAAAATCATTTCAGTAACTCTTGCACTGCACTTACAATGGCAGAAAAGACAAAACAACAAGTGTGTGCACACGCACGCACGTGCACCCCCCCCCCCCCCCTTTGTATGGTGTTTGGTGAGGTATCCTGATACAGTTGATGGGATGTTAAAACCAAAATCTGACCTTTGCATGTGTGTGCATGTGTGTGTGCGTGCGAGTGTGTGTGCATGCATGTGTATGTGTATGTGTGACCCCAAGAGATCAGGAGGGGTGGCAGGTAAGATCTAGTATTGAATGCTTATTTTTATGCTCTTGTTCTGAACACTGATACAGTAGTCACTGCTCATAATGAACTCTCTTTTTTTTAATAATTATTTACCTGCATGATACCAAAGGTTTACTTTATGAAAGGGCTTGGATATGATACATTTTCTGGTCATGCTTTTATGTTACCCAAGGAATCTAAATCCACCTGTTCTGTAACTGAATTAATGGAAGTTATCTTTATGGATCATTCAAAACCATTGTCTTGTGACATGCAGCTGTTTTACCTAGATCCTGTTTTTAATAAAGTTTATTATTGTTACTATGATTGACTAGTTTGACCCAGTTTTATTGCTGTCTAATGTGGGCCCATTGTATGGGATCACAGACAAAGGTTATAAGTACAGTCACAGTGATCTCCTCCGGACTGAAAACACAAGGTCACTGACACAAGTACTGAGTCACAATGATCTGCTCTGGATTGAAAACACAAGGTCATGGACAAAGGTTATAAGTACAGAGTCACCGTAATCTGCTCTGGATTGGAGACACAAGGTCACTGACTCAAGTACTGAGTCACAATGATCTGCTCTGGATTGAAAACACAAGGTCATGGACAAAGGTTATAAGTACAGAGTCACCGTAATCTGCTCTGGATTGGAGACACAAGGTCACTGACTCAAGTACTGAGTCACAATGATCTGCTCTGGATTGAAAACACAAGGTCATGGACAAAGGTTATAAGTACAGAGTCACCGTAATCTGCTCTGGATTGGAGACACAAGGTCACTGACTCAAGTACTGAGTCACAATGATCTGCTCTGGATTGAAAACACAAGGTCATGGGCAAAGGTTATAAGTACAGAGTCACAGTAATCTGCTCTGGATTGGAAACACAAGGTCACTGACTCAAGTTTTGAGTCAGTACAGAGTCACAGTAATCTGCTCTGGATTGGAAACACAAGGTCACTGACTCAAGTTTTGAGTCAGTACAGTCACAGTAATCTCTGGATTGGAAACACAAGGTCACTGACTCAAGTTTTGAGTCAGTACAGAGTCACAGTAATCTGCTCTGGATTGGAAACACAAGGTCACTGACTCAAGTACTGAGTCACAGTAATCTGCTCTGGATTGGAAACACAAGGTCACGGACAAAGGTTATAAGTAATGAGTCACCGCAATCTGCTGTGGATTGGAGACACAAGGTCATGGACAAGGGGTTTCAATGTGTCTTTAATCATTTTATAGAATCTGAGGGGTCTGATGTATTGGTCCGTCACACTTAACATTATTTTTCATCAGTGTTTTAACTCAGTAGAAGCATGCTATTTTGGGCCCTTTTTTATATCTACAAAATAAACTAACAGATGAAGTTATGGACCAGTACAATTTTACAAAGGTAAGTGTACAGGATGATCAGTTAACAAAGAAAGGTTAAAATCATATATACCTTAATCAAAACAAAATATGTGTGTGTGTGTGTGTGTGTGTGCACCAACCTTTTCTTTTCTCTTTAAAAAACAACAACAACAGTCTTTGACTTCAAGCAAGTTGGAAAAGATACATTTTGTTGATGTAGAGCAGCTAGTCATGTCAAAGTCTATTTTTTTGGTGGTTTTATTTGGGTCAATGTTTCGATGACACAAAGATCAAGCAACACTACAAACTTCCCACTGGGATGAATAAGGTATTATGTTACTTTTTCCCTCAGGTATGGATGGATCAAATTGAATTTCATTTTACTGTACACTGCCCAATTTTTGCATTTTTTCAGGGACAAATCATTTTCAAGATGTTGAACTTTATTTTGCCTTGCAATCATGTGATTTGTGTGCAAGTGCAAAGATGCTGTGAGTTGTGCCTGGGCGTGCTAGTCACAAGGGTCGGGGAAGTTCTTGTCCAGTGACGGGAGCTGGGAAGATCTTGCAGTGGGTGTCAAATGGGTGTGGCTACTGCAGGGATCTTGTGGGTTGTGCATGAATGTGATGCTCTGCAAGTATTTGTCTAGCCAATCATGGCTAGCTGCAACGACCTCAGTTGTGTCCACGCATGCACACACACACACACACACACACACACACACACACACACACACACACACACACACACATGGGTGTGGCTACTGCAGGGATCTTGTGAGTTGTGCATAAATGTGATGCTCTGCAAGGATTTTGTCAGCTGAGTCCAGTCATGGCTAGCTACATTGACCTCAGGAGTTGAGTCCACACATACGAGCACACACACACACACACACACACACACACACACACACACACACACACACACACACACACACACACAGGGGTGTGGTTACTGCAGGGATCTTGTGAGTTGTGCATGAATGTGATGCTCTGCAAGGATTTTGCCAGCTGAGTCCAATCATGGCTAGATACAACAACCTCAGTTGTGCCCAGGTGTGATGATTTGCATTGACCTCGGGAGTTGTGTCCAGGTGTGATGACCTGCATGCAGTGACCCCAGGAGTTGTGTCCAGGTGTGATAACCTGCAGCGACCTCAGGACTTGTGTCCAGGTGTGATGACCTGCAGTGACTTTGGGAGTTGTGTCCAGGTGTGATGACCTGCAGTGACTTTGGGAGTTGTGTCCAGGTGTGATAACCTGCAGCGATCTTGGGAGTTGTGTCCAGGTGTGATGACCTGCAGTGACTTTGGGAGTTGTGTCCAGGTGTGATAACCTGCAGCGATCTTGGGAGTCGTGTCCAGGTGTGATGACCTGCAGTGACTTTGGGAGTTGTGTCTAAGTGTGGTGACCTGCAGTGACCTCGGGAGTTGTGTCCAGGTGTGATGACCTGCAGTGACTTTGGGAGTTGTGTCCAGGTGTGATAACCTGCAGCGATCTTGGGAGTTGTGTCCAGGTGTGATGACCTGCAGTGACTTTGGGAGTTGTGTCTAAGTGTGGTGACCTGCAGTGACCTCGGGAGTTGTGTCCAGGTGTGATGACCTGCAGTGACTTTGGGAGTTGTGTCTAAGTGTGATGACCTGCAGTGACCTCGGGAGTTGTGTCCAGGTGTGATGACCTGCAGCAACCTCGGGAGTTGTGTCCAAATATGGCTAGCAGCAAGGATCTAGCAAGTTGTGTCTGACAAGTGTGAACAGCTGCAGTGATCTTGTGAGCTGTCCAGTGGGTTCAAATAGCTGAAAGGATATTGTGTCTGTCAGGTCCAGTCAATGTCTGCAGGAACTGCAGTGATCTTGTGGGTTGTCCAATGGGTTCAAACAACTGAAAGGATATTGTGACTGTCAGTGTCCAGTGAGCGGATAACTGCAATGATCTTGTGAGTTGTGTGATGGACACACACACACACACACACACACACACACACACACACACAACACAACACACACAACACAACACAACACACACACACACACACACACACACACACACACACACACACACACACAACACAACACACACACACAACATAACACAACACAACACACACACACACACACAACACAACACAACACAACACACACACACACACATATGGGAGAATCCCCAGCCATGATGTGAGTGATGATTATGATACAATTTCATTCTAATTTACAACACTGAAATGCAATTGAAGATTTCAGCTGACACGCCAATAGGACTTTCTCAGCCTATCACCATTTATTAAACGTAACTATAGACATGAACAAAAGTATGTCAACCATTCACCATAATAATCCCATCATATCTACATAAAATGCAAAAACTTTCATCATCCATTAAATGCCATTGCATTCATGTTGCAAACATAATTTGTAAACTTCTCGGTTGTTAATTATCACTGCATGTGTGTTGTAAACAAAAAGAAAGGGGAAGTTCTTCTCAGTCACTTAATTTCATTACATTCATGTAAAAAGAATGTGGCAATTTCTCAGTCATTAAATATCACTGCACACATGTTTTGAAAAAGAAAATGCATGTTGTAAAAAAATTTTTAATAAAGGTGTCAACTGATGTCATTGCATGTGGCATGTTTATTTTTTTTTTTAAAGGTCAGCTTTTCATGGTCATTAACTAACTGTGTGAGTGTTTTAAAAAGAATGTGTTCGTATGCATGTTGTAAAAAGAAAGAAAAAATGTGTCAGCTTCTCAGTCATTACATGCAGCATGTTGTAAAAAGAATGTGTAAACTTCTCACAATCAATGATTGTCATTACATACAGGACAAGAATGTATAAACTTATTCACTAAATGTTACTGCATGCATGCTGTAAAAAGAATGTGTTATGTCTAACACTTCTTTAATGTCATTACAAGCAAGTAAAAAAAAAAATTTTTTTAATGAAACTAAGTTAACCCCTAAGAGTTATTTAATCAATTAATGTCTTTACATAATACATACATGTAAAACAAGTGAGTTGACATATCATTCATTAACTGCCACTACAGATATGTAAAAAAAAAAAAAAGTACCCAAAAGGAATGCATCAACTTCCCAGTCATTAAATAATGTCATTATGTACATGTTGTAAAATGAATGTGTCAACTTCTTATCATTCACTAAGTGTCCTTTATACAATGTCGCAAAACAAACTAGTCAGCTTAATAAGTCCACATTCAATCTGGTCCACAGGACACCACATGGCTGTCTTAACAGTGCTAAAGCAAGTAGAAAAACCCATATCAAAACGGTCCACATCACGTTTATTAATCACTTACTAAAGCCATTACGAAAGTACCAAAATGGTCCAGAATGCATTACACTGAGGTTTTACACAACAAGTGAGTGCATGCACATGTAAATGCACACCAACATTGCCTAACCTCAACACACAATGTCACCATACGCAGTTTCAAAGATCTTGCTTAAGCAGTGTCAGAGAAAATGCCAACCAGAATGTTGCCACCAGATAGTAAACTGTTTCCTTTAAATAGGTGTGAAGTGAGTCAAGCACAGTGTGGCTGGTCTTTGTTATGCACACAGCTGTGTTGTATTCCCATCAGACAAGAACCTTTCAGTTAAAAACACAACCTCCCTCATTCTCTTTCTAATGCCGCTGTGGCTTGGCCAGTCACCATTACAGCAACAAATTTGTATGAACTGGTAAAACACAATGTAATGCAGACTGTATGAACAGGTGAAACACAACACAATGCAGATTGTATGAACTGGTAAAATACAACATAATGCAGACTGTATGAACAGGTAAAACAATGTAATGCAGACTGTATGAACAGGTAAAACACAATGTAATGCAGACTGTATGAACAGGTAAAACACAATGTAATGCAGACTGTATGAACAGGTGAAACACAACACAATGCAGATTGTATGAACTGGTAAAACAATGTAATGCAGACTGTATGAACAGGTAAAACACAATATAATGCAGACTGTATGAACTGGTAAAACAATATAATGCAGACTGTATGAACAGGTAAAACACAATGTAATGCAGACTGTATGAACTGGTAAAACACAATATAATGCAGACTGTATGAACAGGTAAAACAATGTAATGCAGACTGTATGAACAGGTAAAACACAATGTAATGCAGACTGTATGAACAGGTAAAACACAATGCAGACTATGAACAGGAAAACACAATGTAATGCAGATTGTATGAACGGGTAAAACACAGTGTAATGCAGACTGTATGAACAGGTAAAACACAGTATGACGCAGAATGTATGAACAGGTAAAACACTGCAATGCATACTGTGTGAACAGGTAAAACACAGTGCAATGCACTGTGTGAACAGGCGAAACAATGCAATGCAGGCTATCAGCTGGCTTATCAATGGTCTTCAATGGATCACACAGAATGTCACCCAATGCCCAGATCTCTGAGACTGAGGTACAGCTGAAGTCAAACAAATGCATGCATTATCACACACCAGCACTGTGCTAGATCAAATCAAATTAGGGTTGGAGAACTGAGACACATGCCTCCAAACTGTGATAAACATTCACCCGCTGACACCTGGGGGGAAAACTGAATATTCTTAACTGTGGGGTGCAAAAAAAAGAAGAAGTGATTGAAGTACATGCTCATTTGCTTTAAGAATGGAGAACTATCATCCATACCAGCAGGCTTAGTCCTCTGGTACTGTATACAAATACTATGCATGATCCATTGCAGGCCTGCAAAATCACATCCATCCATTACTTCAGCTGTTCTTTCTTCTAGCTTTGGGCTGTGTGCAGCCCATTACTTCAGCTGTTCACTCTTCTTGCTCTGTACCGGCCCATTACTTCAGCTGTTCTCTCTTCTTGCCCTGTACCGGCCCATTACTTCAGCTGTTCTCTCTTCTTGCCCTGTACCGGCCCATTACTTCAGCTGTTCTCTCTTCTAGCTCTGTACTGGCCCATTACTTCAGCTGTTCTCTCTTCTAGTTCTGTGATGTGTGCATCAACCCTTTACTTCAAAGACTCACTGCACTAGCATAGGCTGCTTACATTTAGTCAGAGCACATATTATAACATGCCAAACATTCAAATGGAAGGTGAGTGGTGCTAATTTTTTTTATAATATTCATTACCATTATTTTCACAATCATCATCATTATTAATAACAATATTGATAACCATTTGTCCCCACAAATTCTGTTCTCAACAGTGACTACGAGTGCTACTCAAAGCATGCATCTTTTATACCAACACATCTCCTGCTCTAAACCTGCATGCTTGCTTGATACTAACACACATTCCTTACTCCAAATCTGCACGTTCAATATTAACACACATTCCTTACTCCAAATCTGCACGTTCAATATTAACACACATTCCTTACTCCAAATCTGCACGTTCGATATTAACACACATTCCTTACTCCAAATCTGCACGTTCGATATTAACACACATTCCTTACTCCAAATCTGCACGTTCGATATTAACACACATTCCTTACTCCAAATCTGCACGTTCGATATTAACACACATTCCTTACTCCAAATCTGCACATTCGATATTAACACACTTTCCTTGCTTCAATTAAGCTTGTGAGTTGTACACTGTTGATGCAGCTCACAATGACACCTCTCCTACACCAACACAGCACTTGCTCTCAAAGCCTGCATCTGTTACACAGCACTTGCTCTCAAAGCCTGCATCTGTTACACAGCACTTGCTCTCAAAGCCTGCATCTGTTACACAGCACTTGCTCTCAAAGCCTGCATCTGTTACACAGCACTTGCTCTCAAAGCCTGCATCTGTTACACAGGACCTGCTCTCAAAGCCTGCATCTGTTACACAGCACTTGCTCTCAAAGCCTGCATCTGTTACACAGGACCTGCTCTCAAAGCCTGCATCTGTTACACAGCACTTGCTCTCAAAGCCTGCATCTGTTACACAGGACCTGCTCTCAAAGCCTGCATCTGTTACACAGCACTTGCTCTCAAAGCCTGCATCTGTTACACAGGACCTGCTCTCAAAGCCTGCATCTGTTACACAGGACCTGCTCTCAAAGCCTGCATCTGTTACACAGCACTTGCTCTCAAAGCCTGCATCTGTTACACAGGACCTGCTCTCAAAGCCTGCATCTGTTACACAGGACCTGCTCTCAAAGCCTGCATCTGTTACACAGCACTTGCTCTCAAAGCCTGCATCTGTTACAGAGGACCTGCTCTCAAAGCCTGCATCTGTTACACAGGACCTGCTCTCAAAGCCTGCATCTGTTACACAGCACTTGCTCTCAAAGCCTGCATCTGTTACACAGGACCTGCTCTCAAAGCCTGCATCTGTTACACAGGACCTGCTCTCAAAGCCTGCATCTGTTACACAGGACCTGCTCTCAAAGCCTGCATCTGTTACACAGGACCTGCTCTCAAAGCCTGCATCTGTTACACAGGACCTGCTCTCAAAGCCTGCATCTGTTACACAGCACTTGCTCTCAAAGCCTGCATCTGTTACACAGGACCTGCTCTCAAAGCCTGCATCTGTTACACAGCACTTGCTCTCAAAGCCTGCATCTGTTACACAGGACCTGCTCTCAAAGCCTGCATCTGTTACACAGCACTTGCTCTCAAAGCCTGCATCTGTTACACAGCACTTGCTCTCAAAGCCTGCATCTGTTACACAGGACCTGCTCTCAAAGCCTGCATCTGTTACACAGGACCTGCTCTCAAAGCCTGCATATGTGAGACCAACAAACAAATGTTTGCTCAACATATGCATCATTTACACCAGCACAAAGTAAGATGTGCTGATAAAATAGAACAATCTGCAAAGTACAGACTTCAACATTCCATATGTGTTTTACACTGTTATCTGAGCATTGCTATAAACTGCATACAGTGTTGTTGCACATCAGAAAATAATGCTGATCCCTGACTGTGTGACACATAAATCAGCCTCAGAGACAGTCAACAGTGCATCCCCAGCATTACAGGGTAGTTCATTGTACACCACCAATAACACCACAGGCACAGGATCTCCTTACCAGCAACACAAGGTCATCTCCACATCATCACACACACACCCAGCTTTCACCATCAACACATGAACATTACACATTACACATTTCACCTCATCCTTTCACCTCATGTTTCCAACTTTCACATCCCAGCTTATCTGTTGATCCTGCAATCTTGACTTTCACCGTCAACACAAGGACACCACACATTCCACCTTATCTGTTGATCCTGCAATCTTGACTTTCACCGTCAACACAAGGACACCACACATTCCACCTTATCTGTTGATCCTGTGATCTTGACTTTCACCGTCAACAAAAGGACACCACACATTCCACCTTATCAGCTGATCCTGTGATATTTACTGTGATCTTCACTTTCACCGTCAACACAAGGACACCATGCATTTCGCCATATCCCTTGATCCTGTGACCTTCATGGTGTATGTCTTCCAGATCTTTATAGTTGAGTAGTCACATTTTGCCTAGTGGCAAGTTTCGTTTCATCCAAACACATACTTGAAAATATACACTGGAAATACTGAGAATGTTCACTGAGGGTGGCTCTTGCTATGCTCAATGCAATAACGTACATAAAACCATGTGTGTGTGAGACAAAGACAGAAATGAGAAGGTTTGCACAAGTGTGGTTTTGTTCACTGACTTTCAAATAATGTAGGCAATGTGTTATCAAGAAACAAAGTGTAGATTTTCTAGTCTTTATTTCACACACACACACACACACACACACACACACACACACACACACACACACACACAAATACACACATCCAGGCACACACACACACACACACACACAATGGCATACACACATCCAGGCACACACAGAAATATATGGGCACTCACACACACACACACACCCAGGCACACATGCAAATACATGCAAATACATGCACACACACACACACACACACACACACACACACACACACACACACACACACACACACACACACAGGCCTCCACACACCCAGGGACACACACAACACATGGGCACACACACTCAGGCAAAACAAGTGACAGTGAAAACGCCTCTGAGGCAAGAGGAGATTAGGCGAAACCAGGCTGAGTGAACTGTGGTACACGGCAGCACAAGCTACTGGACGTTACATAATCAACAATGGCAGCAGTCCACGTTACAACATCAACTACGCAATGCTGTCTACATTATTGTTACATCATGAGCAACAAATGATCATCCAGTTATCACCAGCACCCACACAAGATAGTCTGCATTACACTGTCTGAATGAGAAAATCATAAGAACACAAGCGTTCACTCAATAACAGTCACATCAACCAATCAAACTAACTGTATGAGACTAAACATCTAGATCTGTAAAACCACTATGACATGTAGAGTCATTAATAAACCACTGTACACAGAGAGTCATCATTACTAAACAAAAAACATTAGTCTCTCTCTCTCTCTCTCTCTCTCTCTCTCTCTCTCTCTCTCTCTCTCTCTCTCTCTCTCACACACACACACACACACACACACACACACACACACACACACACACACACACACACACTTTCAAAAAGATGATGTCAAAAATTTGCTACACAGTCCTTGTAAGTTAGCAATAACAATAGGTAGAGTGAGAATTGCAGCCATTATGTATGTGTGAACAACTCCAATCAATGCAGGACAGTGTAAGGTCTGTAAAAATCATGACAGGAAGCTAAAAATACTAAGCTGATAGCTACTTGACATCCAATGTCCAGGCAACTGTGTAGGTTATAACAGGGCTGGGTAAAGAACACATGTGAAAATATCACAACCTCAAAACAAGCACAAGTTCAACACCTATACATTCTATTTCTAGCTAATGACAACTTGCACAGCCACATAGCTCATCCACAGGCCATTAAAATAGCAATATCATCTTCCACGTTCTCCACAATATCAGGGTGAAAGAGAATCAATGACATTACAAGTAAAGGGCTGATTTACTGCCTTGCCACAACACACACCACTTCTGGGCTTAGAAGACTCCAGGAAAAAATGTGTTCAGTGAACTGCAAGGGAAACTGTAACTGCTTTAGCCCTTTCCATTAATATAACAGAAAAGGTACGGGTACTTATGTGCCAATGGCTGTCCTGTTTTGCAACAACATGACAGATGTTTCCTTCATCTGATGGAATGTTTACTATGACCAGAACGAAATATATTGCACTATTCATTTCTCCCACAGTCCTCTGTTCTTCATCCCAGCACCTCTTCCTCTTGTTATCAACAATGCTACCACTGACAGCAGTGTGGTACCCCTGACATGGTAGTACCCCTGACATGGTGCTACCCCTGACATGATGGTACCCCTGACAGCAGGGTGGTACCCCTGACATGGTAGTACCCCTGACACGGTGGTACCCCTGACATGGTGGTACCCCTGACATGGTGGTACCCCTGACATGATGGTACCCCTGACAGCAGGGTGGTACCCCTGACACGGTGGTACCCCTGACATGATGGTACCCCTGACAGCAGGGTGGTACCCCTGACACGGTGGTACCCCTGACATGGTGGTACCCCTGACATGGTGGTACCCCTGACATGGTGGTACCCCTGACAGCAGGGTGGTACCCCTGACATGATGGTACCCCTGACATGGTGGTACCCCTGACAGCAGGGTAGTACCCCTGACAGCAGGGTGGTACCCCTGACATGATGGTACCCCTGACAGCAGGGTGGTACCCCTGACATGATGGTACCCCTGACAGCAGGGTAGTACCCCTGACATGGTGGTACCTCTGACATGATGGTACCCCTGACAGCAGGGTGGTACCCCTGACATGATGGTACCCCTGACAGCAGGGTGGTATCCCTGACATGGTGGTACCCCTGACATGGTGGTACCCCTGACATGATGGTACCCCTGACAGCAGGGTGGTACCCCTGACAGCAAGATGGTACAGCAAACAACAGGGTAATGCCCCTGACAACAAGGTGCTACCTCTGACAACACAGCACTACCCCTGACAACACAGCACTACCCCTGACAACACAGCACTACCCCTGACAAGATGCTACCTCTGACTACACAGCACTACCCCTGACAACAAAGTGCTACTTCTGACAACACAGCATTACCCCTGACAACACAGTACTACCCCTGACAACACAGTACTACCTCTGACAACAAGGTGCTACACTTGACAAAAGAATGCTACCCCTAACAGCAGGTCTTCTTTTGACTTGTAACATTTTCTTAAAGGAATATCCACTCCAAAGGACCGATATTTTCACTTGAAGTACACACATTACTAACTGGACAGGAACTCTTTCAATTAATTAAGCATAATATGAACTCAAAACAGGCATTGTTGCAGTGGTCAATGTGGACATTGTTACGGTAGTCAAGACTAGACAGGTACTGTCACTACAGTCAAGGCAGGCATTGTCACATTCATCCAAACATGCCTTTTCACAGTGATCAACAATGCCACAATTGTCTAGACAGGCACTGTCACAGGAGTGGGCCTGTGCCAGTAGCAGAGACACACACTGTCACAGGAGTGGACAAAAGCACAGTGCCAGAGGCAGAGACACACTGTCATAGGAGTGGACAAGAGAGCACTGTGCCAGTAGCAGAGACACACACTGTCACAGGAGTGGACAAAAGCACAGTGCCAGAGGCAGAGACACACTGTCATAGGAGTGGACAAGAGAGCACTGTGCCAGTAGCAGAGACACACACTGTCACAGGAGTGGACAAAAGCAGAGTGCCAGAGGCAGAGACACACTGTCACAGGACTGGGCAAAAGCGCAGTGCCAGTGGCAGAGACACACTGTCACAAGACAGACGAGGGCTAGTGACCGCGGCATGTAAAGTCACTGTGGGTAAGGATTCTGAAGGAAGGACAGGAGGGAAGAGAAATATGTTTTTACCATGGAAAGGAAGAGTGAGTGAAGGAAGAAAAGGAGATAGGATGTTGACATGGGGAGGGGAGAGAAACTGGTTTACACCATGGACAGGAAGAGAGGAAGAAGGAAGAAAAGGGGACAGGAAGTTGACAGGAGGAGGGGAGAGAAACAGGTTTACACTATGGACAGGAAGAGGCAGAGAAGGGATGGGGAAGGGGCACCTGTGAAGGAAGGAGGGAAGGATGGCAAGCAGGACAGGAAGGATGATGAACAGGGAGTGAGACAAACAGGAAGGAAGGCTGACAAGCAGGGAATGAGACAAATACTAGCTTCTCCTGCACGGAAGAAGGCTGATCAGCAGGGAGCGAGACAAACACTAGCTTCTCCTGCAGGAAAGGAAGGTTATGAGCAGGGAGTGAGACAAACAGAAGGCTGATGAGCAGGGAGTGAGACAAACATTAGCTTCTCCTACAGGAAAGAAGGCTGATGAGCAGGAAGGACAACCTGTGCAAACTGCAGCAGCCTCTTGCTGTGAAGGAAAGATGACAACCAGGAAGGAGGATGAGCAAGAAGAAAGGATGATACGCAGGAAGGATGAGCAGGAAGGAGGGCTGATAAGCAGGAAGGAGGATAAGCAGGAAGGAGGAGCAGGAAGGAGGAGGAGCAGAAAGGAAAGACGATGAGCAGGAAGGATGCTAACTAGGAAGAAAGGATAACAAGCAGGAAGGAAGCCGCATCACAAAGACACAAATGCTAGCTGCAACAGCCGGTCTCCTTCTTCTCCTGCTCCACATAGTCGGCCACACAAAACTTGGGCTCATTGGATCGCCTAGTCTTCTTCATCTTCAGATCTCTGAAAATAAAATGTAAAATGCACATTCCTCTACTAAAACCAGTTTCATCTAAAGAAGGCAGTAAAGCCCTGGGCTCAGGCAACAGAACAGCATGTGCAGAAGACACAGCAGTGGGCCAGTGGAAAAAGCAGTCAGACAACAGAACCAGTTTTGTCTGAAAAGGAATCGCACAGTAGTGTAGCCAGGGGTGAAAGTATGGGAATCAAGTAGGTTCAAATCTCCTTTTGGACAGTAGTTTCACCCTGGTCTCAGCTGTCTAGTTCTTTGGATGAGGTGATACACAAGACACAGCCAGGCCATGCTTTGCAGTTGTGCTTGGGGTTTGTTTTTGTTCCTTTATCTGTTGCTGTTGTTTCATTTTGTTGCTGTTGTTTTGCTGAGAGGGTTCTTGTTGGTTCCAGATTATCTCCCTTCAACAGACCCTGCCTGGTCTTCGAAACATATACAAAATACTGGTCTTTTTGAGAAAGAAAAACAAGAAAGAAAAAAAAATGACCCCAAAAAGGCAAAACCTGGCTATCTTATTTATTTAAGATGACATCAGCTGAAAGGCAGCTCCTTAAGTGAGTTGATTATGCTTATGAGTAATATACAAATAAAAAAATAATAATCTGTCTTTCAAAAAATGTGCCATAATACTGATATACTATATGCCATCAAGTGGGGCTGAAATTTACTAATTATTCTTTTGTTTTTATAACAGTAAATATCATTCACTACATCATTCGCAATTACTATCCACCCCATTCATTATCAACCCACACTTTTACATGTGAGTACCATTCAGCTTCTCATCTTGTCATCTCCATTACCTTGTAACAATGTCAAGACTATTTTCTTGAATATTTCACCCTCCCACTCTTACGTCCTATTTTGGATTTTGATATCCTTGTAACAGTACTGTCCTGATTTGACACAATAAGCCCCATCCTTTAAAAACTACCCATACCCCAATCCCCCAATGCACTAGCTTTGTTCTACCCATGCCCAGTCTAAGATGAAACCCCACTGTAATTTGGAATGGCCTCCACTGGACTTTCACAGCATGAACACACACAGATCAACCCTACCCCATCAATGTCTGTCTGTCAATGAGCGGGAATCATTGCAAGTTTTGTGACATGAAGATGAGTGTGCAATAATTATGGACAGGACTGCTGCCATTCTGATGATAAGACTTTCCTCAATCCCTTCAGTGGTAACCACTGGTGTGGCTCTGCTTAACGTTTCGCTGCCTCCATGTTTGTAACTGTAACAGCAATCACTGACATACCGCACCAGTGCTCATCATCAAAACTCTGCCTGCCTTATCTAAATTCATCAAACCAAGAAAAAGACCTGGGTTCTCAATGGAGCATTCTTGCTGAAACGTTGCTTCAAATTCTCAAGGGATTTTGTAGATGATAGCTCTTCACATCATCATAGAACATCATGACTCTAAAGCCATGTCATGGGAGTTCCATTGTTCCAACACAACACAGGAGGCAGTGGTCTTTAAAAACTGATTATTTCAGAACTGTAATACAAAAATGAAAGTGTAATGCAGTACTTTCACAGCTATTTTTGATGTGTAACCACAAAAGGCTTCCTGTATCCAGTGCTTTCTGGAGTATCCCACATACCAACACTTCCCACTTCCTGTATCCAGTGCTTTCTGGAGTATCCCACATACCAACACTTCCCACTTCCATGCATGGCAGAGATCAGAGGGCAGCATAACAAGCTTTTCCTGCAGCCAGGACTCCTTATTCTCCCTCCCATGTCACTAACATGTTCACCTCCCATTTCACTAACACATTCACCTCCCATTTCACTAACAGGTTCACCTCCCATTTCACTAACATGTTCACCTCCCATTTCACTAACATGTTCACCTCCCATTTCATTAACATGTTCACCTTCTGTCTCATTAACATGTTCACCTCCCATTTCACCAACAGGTTCACCCCCCATTTCACTAACATGTTTACCTCCCATTTCACTAACATGTTCACCTCCCACTTCATTAACATGTTCCCCTCCCATTTCACTAACATGTTCACCTCCTATTTCCTTAACATGTTTACCTCCCATAACTCCCATTTCCTAAACACGTTCACATCCCATCTCATTAACATATTGTTCACCTCCCATTTCATTAAAACGTTTGCCTCCCATTTCACTAACATGTTCACCTCCCATTTCCTTAACATGTTCACTTCCCACGCCTCCCATTTCCTTAACATGTTCACATCCCATCTCATTAACATATTGTTCACCTCCCATGTCAGTAAACTGTTCCCCTCCTATTTCCTTAACCTACTGCTCCCCAACCCACTTGAGACAGAGCATGCCGAGCGCCAGGAACAGTGACCTCACCTTGCAACAGCCATGAAAGCCAGGTCAACATTCACGCCTGTTTTGGCACTGGTCTCCATGAAGGCAACACCGTACTCCTGAACAACACAAGCAGGAAGGATTCACATCACAAGCACAGACATGTCTTGTCGGAACAAGAATAACTGACATGGTCAGCACTTGTCTTAAAATAGATTCACATCATACTCAGCACTTGTTTCAACAACAGTGGTTCACATCATAGCCACTGTCAGCACTTGAGTATTAACAACAATGATCTACACCACACACAAAGTCAGCACTTGTGTCTTAATAATTATTCACATCACTGAAACAGTCAGCATGTGCATCTTAATAATGATTCACAGCAACAACAAAAAGAACAAGAAAAGAAGTTATTACAGTAATCATGGCTGGCACAGCGACTTAGTCTCTCTCTCTCTCTCTCTCTCTCTCTCTCTCTCTCTCTCTCTCTCTCTCTCTCTCTCTCTCTCACACACACACACACACACACACACACACACACTCACACACACACACAAGAGCTCAAGATAATAGTTATCATACCCGCCCTAGTCGCTCTCCATCCTCCTTGCGGATGGCACGGTCAGCAGTGGAGTCACATTTGTTGCCTAGCAGCATGATGACAACGTCTTCTTGAGCATACTCATTGATCTCAGCCAACCAGGCCTGCACACAATGCAATTCACCAACAGTTCAGAGAGACAGTGAGAAAGAGAGTGCATGTGTGTGCATGCATGTGTAAGTATATTTGTGTGAATGTGTTTCTCTTTTCATATGTGTGCATGCATGAGTATATCTGTGCGAGTGTGTGTCTTTTCGTATGTGTGCATGCATGAGTGTGGATTAGGTGATCACTGCCTTAATGTAACAGGGCATTAGGTGATCACCACCTTGAGGCAACATGACATTAGATGATCACCTCTATAACAGTATAAGGCAACAGGGCATTAGGTGATCACCACCTTGAGGCAACATGACATTAGATGATCACCACTATAAGGCAACAGGGCATTAGGTGATCACTGCCTTAAGGCAACAGGGCATAAGATGATCACCACCTTAAGAAAATTAAACGAGCAAAACACTGACACAGTAAGCGCCCTTTAAGGTGACAGGACATCAGGTGATCACCACTTTGTTGTCACAGGACATTAGGTGACTGCCACTTTGTTGTCACAGGACAGTAGGTGAGTAGGCAACCATCTCCATAAGATGACAGGACATTAGGTGACCACCCCCACAAGATAACAGGACATTCAGTGACCACCCTCATAAGGTTACAGAACAGTAGGTAACTGCTCCCTGTATGGCAACAGGACATTAGGTGACCGTCATACCATCCAGTGACCATCCTACCATCCAGTGACCAACAGGACATTAGGTGACCAGCCCAATAAGAAGACAGGACAGTAGGTGATGGGTCACTAAGTGACAAGCCTCCATAAGGTAACCGGACAGTAGGTGAGGGAGGACATAAGGGGACCACCCCAATAAGACAGGTCAGCAGGTGACGGCGACTTAAGTGACAAGCCTCCATAAGATAACAGGACAATAGGTGACCTCACCAGTAGCACAACAGGACACCGAGTGACCACCCATGTTAAGATGACTGCCCCCATGAGCGGACAGGACGTCAGGTCAGACAGTGGCTGCAGGATGAGCACACCGAAAGGTACTGACTATGAAGGGAGGGACTGGCTGAATGGAGGGACTGGCTGAAGGGAGGTACTGGCTGAAGGGAGGGACTGGCTATGAAGGGAGGGACTGGCTATGAAGGGAGGGACTGGCTGAATGGAGGGACTGGCTGAAGGGAGGTACTGGCTGAAGGGAGGGACTGGCTATGAAGGGAGGGACTGGCTATGAAGGGAGGTACTGGCTGAAGGGAGGGACTGGCTGAAGGGAGGTACTGGCTGAAGGGAGGGACTGGCTATGAAGGGAGGGACTGGCTATGAAGGGAGGGACTGGCTGAAGGGAGGGACTGGCTATGAAGGGAGGTACTGGCTGAAGGGAGGGACTGGCTATGAAGGGAGGGACTGGCTATGAAGGGAGGTACTGGCTGAAGGGAGGGACTGGCTATGAAGGGAGGTACTGGCTGAAGTGAGGGACTGGCTATGAAGGGAGGTACTGGCTATGAAGGGAGGGACCGGCTATGGAGGGAGGTACTGTATATGAAGGGAGGTACTGGCTGAAGGGAGGGACTGGCTATGAAGGGAGGGACTGGCTATGAAGGGAGGTACTGGCTATGAAGGGAGGTACTGGCTATGAAGGGAGATATTGGATGAATGAAGGTACTGGCTGAAGGGAGGTACTGGCTATGAAGGGCGGTACTGGCTATGAAGGGAGGGACTGGCTATGAAGGGAGGTACCGGCTATGAAGGGAGGTACTGGCTATGAAGGGAGGTACTGGCTATGAAGGGAGGGACTGGCTATGAAGGGAGGTACTGGCTATGAAGGGAGGTACTGGTTATGAAAGGAGAGGGCAGTGACAAGCAACAAGCGTTGGAAAGCTGAGCAGACTCTGCCCAGTGAGGCGTTCACAAGTTGTGCCACTTACCAAACCCTTGTGTACAGCTTGCCTGCTTTTGTTAACCACACGCTGATCAAGCAAAGATGACCTACCCTGATGTTGTCGAAACTGGCTTTGTTGGTGACATCGTACAGCAGAAGAAGAGCTGTGAAGAAAGCATTAACATTGAATGAAGACTAACATTCAACTCAAAATGTGAACAGTCATTACTGCATTTGACTTATACTTGCATTACCACTCATATAATTTGAGTTTCAATTTTCATACTGCAGTTACAATTTATACACCTCAGTTTTCACACTAAAATTGATTTTTGTTATAAACTGTGCAATGCAAACACTTATATCCCATACCCCACATTTTCACAATATTTATACAATGCAATACTATACAATATATAAAGGCAGATGGTATTCCATTCTAAACCTTCAGAATATGTATATAATGCAATACAATACTGACAATCGAGAACAGCTAGTATTCATACTCAGTTTTTTATCCACAATAATGATTATACGTACAATGCAATTTAATATAATCCACAGTGAGACTGACTCAGACTTACACACTGTATTTCCAATACACACACACAATCCACACTGAAACTGATAGTACACACAATCCACATTGAAAAGACAGCATTTCATACTGTACTTTGACAACAACAGGCATGTACTGGTCTATGCTTTGAGACATACGGCCTTCTCAAACTGCTGTTTCCTTGTACACATAATGAGCAAGACGTCCAGTGTCGGGAGCACCAGGTAAAAAGTATACCTTCACTGAAAGTAATAAGTACAAGAGACTGAAGTTACCTTGAACCATTCTGCTGTCTTTAGGACATGTACTGGTCTTTATCAACTACATTCTGCCATCCAACCAACATGTTTTTTGTTGTCTGCTTATTTCCTTCTTGTTGCTTTACCTGTTTTATTGTACCACCTACCATTCTGTGTGTAAATCCACCCACAGTGCCGTCTAGCTGATGGGTGTTTGTCCAACCCACTCTGCTGACATGAACTATATATATCTATCCCCACTCTGCTGAACAGATCCAATTTTATTTCTATTGTTGTTTGTTAGTGCATTACATCTTATTTGTTACTTGAAAATGGTTTTCACTGGAAGTTAGCCCATGTTTTATATTGTCTAATTAAAATAGGCATTATTTTTAATCCTTTGTGTTTTGATCTTATTTCCAAACACTAGCAGTTAACTTAATTTCAGATTTGTTTTGTTTCTTTCGAACATATAAAATACTATATTTTATCTCAAACAACAAAGAGCCCATGATGGCTCTCTCTCTCTCTCTCTCTCTCTCTCTCTCTCTCTCTCTCTCTCTCTCTCTCTCTCACACACACACACACACACACACACACACACACACACACACACACACACACACACACACAAACACACACACAGAGGTGTGTGTGTATGTGTGCAAACGCACAGTGTTTAACCCACAAATAAAACATGGTGCAAAATATAAGCCAAAACTGTGCAGACATCTAGTCATCTCCACACAAAAAAACACATCACAAGACCACACTCAATGGACACGCTGACCAAACAAAACTACAAAATCATTTGGAGAAAAGGTTCATTGCAATAATTTAACCAGTCACAATAACAGTTTAACAAATTGTGATGGAAAAAAATAGTTAGAAACCATCAGGCATTACATCAGGGGAAAGAACCTTATTTTGTATTAGTCAGTAGATTCCTTTTTAAGGGTAGCATCACCAAACTAACAGTTTATGGTTGTGGTGGCCCCACCAGACTGCGCTCCACCACCCCCCACCCCTACCCCCCCCCCCCCCCCAAAAAAAAAATGAAGAAAAAAAAGAAAAAGAAAAGAAAAAAACATTATGGTTCTGGTGGTCTCACCATACTGTCCAAAAGAAAAACAAAGAGGTAAACTGGTTATGGTGGCCTCACCAGAATGTCCCCTGGTAAAGAGTTACAGGTGAGTTCAGAGCGGGGCCAGCCAGCAAATGGATACAATGCAGGGCTCCATCACAAAACTTCCCCCTCCCCATCTCTTCCTCCTCCACCTAATTCGCCATCTTCCTGCTCTTGTTCCTGTCTTTCTTTTTTGTATCTGCTATCCTCATTCTTTCTCAATCTTTACAGGGACTAAAGAGAATACAGTTATTCTATTAATACCCTATTTCTTTTCCGCAAATTTTCTTTTCTGATTTATGCACAGATTCCAACAATGAACTTAGCAAATGCAAAACAGAACTGGATCTCAAATTCACAAACACTGTGCATAAAAACATCAAAAAGTAACAAACATCACAGAGAGATGTATCAAATTGGTCCACTTTCTGTGCCTAACAAATTTTCACTTGACAACTAACAGGAAGAGAAAGGGGCGACATGTACATCACATCACGAGACAGGGGAAACCACAAGAAGAAAAACAGGATGGCCAATCAAACTTCTCCGCAAACTGACCCAAAAATCACACTCTGTGACCCTGAATGCAAGCAAAAATAGCAATGGCACCACATTACAATTAACCAAAAAAATAAATAGACAAAATTATTATAATAATTCTATAGTGGATAGATACAATGTCAATGAGATGCCAGTGCCAGGTTTTGAACCTAGTGTCCCTCTAAGTTGACTATTCAATATTTTGGTACTATTTATTATACTCAAAAATGCCAAAATCAACTTAAGCAGCTTCAACAGCAAGCTTCAGATGAAGAATACAGTAAGGGACTTTAATCAGTCTGGCTTCCATTAAGGCAGGCCTGATCTCAATCTTGATGCACACTATATATAACTAGTATAAGTGTGATATGCTGACAGGGACCAATCTTGGGTATAGCGTCAGCAGACAAGCAGGGAGCACTCAGTGTTTCAGGGGCAGTGAGAGATTTGTGTCTTGCTACTATTTCCTGTTCTTGATGTTTACGTACCACAATGAAGAAGCCATAACATTCTGATATCTATGCATGTACGATTTCCAACAGGCTCACAGCCACACACACCAGAAATTCCCTCTGTATAGTCTCCTGAACTAGCATACTGGTTTAGGCAGAAAAAAATACACAAACATGACTAGGCCTCATTCTGTTTCAGACTGAAAAAAAATACACAAAATGCACTTTTGACAAGACCAGAGAAAAACAAGACTTTGAAGACGTGAGCATGGTTACAGCGCACACAAAGTGTGGGACAACACAGACTGTGATCCAATACAAACACACAGTGACAGTTATTGCAAAACATATGAGTAAAATGGGACTGGTACAGTGGTAGCAACACCAGCCGGAGAACAAGAGACACAAGAGACTGTGATCCAATACACACTCACAGAAACAGTGATAGCAAACACACTGGAGTTAAAGGGGACCGGCAGCAAGATGAGCCACAGTGGACACAAAGAATATACAGGCAGAAAATGCATGAACTGCAAACAAAACAAATATTCAAAAAAATGCGTATGTCCATCTCTGCATGCAGCTAGTCGTCCAATCTCCGTTCATATGCCATATTACTGAGTGCTGGTAAAAATCTCCATTCATATACTGTATTACTGAGTTGTGGTAAACATCTCTATTCAGATGCTGTATTATGTTGCTGATAAAAAAAAAATCTCTATTCATATGCTGTATTACGGTGCTGGTACCAATCTCTATTCATATGTCATATTACTGAGCGCTGGTATCAATTTCTATTCATATGACGTATTACTGAGTGCTGGTACCAATATCTATTCATATGCCATATTACAGTGCTGGTACCAATCTCTGTTCATAATTATGATGTATTACAGTGCTGGTACTAATCTCTGTTCATATGCTGTATTACAGAGTGATGGGAATGCAAACTTGCTTCCTGAAATGTTGAAATAATCTGCAGAATAAAGCAAGATCTTTTATTTAAAATCAAGAAAGTTTTATTGCTTTTTTTTTTTTTTTATATATGCTCACATTTTTCGACTTTAAACTGACAACACTGCTCTTAGGCTGGTCTAGACCAGAAGACCTTGTACTCACAGAGAGCTCTGTTCACTCAGCAAACCACAGTCTGATCGGTATACCCACAATGTCATGCCAAGCTGTCTGATCTCAGTACTCACACAAAGCTGTCTGACCTGTGTTCCTAAGGTGGCACGCCAAACTGTGATATCAGTACTCATGCAAAGCCCATGGTGATGTTTACTCACACAAGTCTTGTTAATGTATTGTATATAAGAAATAAATTTTGCTTAAACCAAGTCTATCTGGTCTATGTATTCCTACAAAGCTGTCTGATCTGTATACTCCTGCAATGCTCTCTGATCTGTTAACTTACAGCATTTGCCAAGCTGTCTGTGTCCTCATGCAAAGCTGTCTGATCTGTGCACATAGGGTATCTCAGTAAATTTGTATCCACTCAAAGTTCTTGGATCTGTGTACAGCAGTATAAAGTGAAAGGTCGAGTCCCTGATGGATGGCTTTCGTGTGACTATAGAGCTGCTTCATTTTGCTGAAATATATACAGACAGCGGCCAGAGGGCACAAACTTGCATTCTTACCTCACCCACTTGTGCAGTACCATATGATTAATGTGCCTGCTGCAGGAAGACAGAGTTTGGTGTGTGTGTGTGTGTGTGTGTGTGTGTGTGTGTGTGTGTGTGTGTGTGTGTGTGTGTGTGTGTGTGTGTGTGTGTGTGTGTGTTGTCTCAGGATTAATGTGACAAAGAATGCAAGCAGTTAGAACTAAATTTTATAAGTTCAGTTTGGTTCAACACACACACACACACACACACACACACACACACACACACACACACACACACACACACACACACATATCACGGTGTTGGGAATAAAAGTGCCAGCCTCTATTGCGACGACTAGCTGCTGCTTGGACAGACAAAATGTAGGCCAGCACGCATTTCAATATGCAAATGTGTGCTAGCGATGAGGTACCATGTGCGTCTCTGTAGTACGCGTGTGTTATGCTCCGGAACCGCTCCTGCCCAGCTGTGTCCCAAATCTGAAATATCCAACGACAAGGGGCACGTGAAACACACATCCACGTCCGCACAACACACGGTCGACAGAGAAAGAGTCAAGATGGAGAGGCGGAGGAAGAGAGAGGATGGGGTCACAGGCAGAGGGCGAGTCAGACGGACTTGGAAACTGCTTCCTCACTGCTGAAAGTTGGTTTCACACAGGTCACTTCCACTTCATCTCCCGTCTGCTTTGCAACAAATTGTCTGAATTGGCTTTCACGCTCAGTCATAGATGGCTGAATAGCGCGTCAGAGAAACATACGACTGAACAACGTCACAGAAAGCTTTCACTGTCATTCAAGGATGGTTGCGCCAAGAGAAAGCTTTCACGCTCAGATACAGACGACTGAAAAACGTCAAAGAAAACGTTCACACTCAGTATTAAAAGACTCAGTGAACAACGTCAGCCAAAGTGTCACAGGCGATTGAACAACGTCAGAGAAAGCCTTCACGTTCAGTCACAGACGACTGAACAACGCCAGAGAAAGCTTTCACACACTGTCACTGGCGATTGAACAACGTCAGCCAAAGTGTCATATAAGACTGAACGTCAGAGAAAGCCTTCACACTCCTTCACAAACGATTGAACAATACGTAAAAGAAATCTTTCACGCTCTGACGGACGACTGAACAACGTCAGTCAGTCACAGGCGACTGACCAACATCAGAGAAAGCTTTCACACTCTGCCATAAACAACTGAACAACGTCAGAGAAAGCTTTCTCACCCTGCCATAAACAACTGAACAACGTCAGAGAAAGCTTTCACTGACAGTCATAGAGATTGAACAACGCGCCAGAGAAAGCTTCCACGCTCAGATATAGACGAGTGAACAACTTCCCAGAAAGCCATAGACGTTTTAACAACGTTAGAGAAAACTTTCAGCTGCACGCTCAAACTAGCTGATTGAACAACGTCAGGGATATCTTTCACACTCAGTTATAGACCACTGAACAATGCATTAACGACAGTGTTCACATATCAGTCGCAGACAACCTGAACAAACCGCCAGTGAAAGCTTTCACACTCAGAGACGAATGGGGGAAAAAGAAAATATTCTCACTCAGACACTGACGATTCAGTTTAACAAGTTGTCGAGGCCGATTTTGAACTCAAGGAGGACTGGAAAAAGAAAACTTTTTTTCAATCCGTCAAAAATGTAATGTCAGGGAAAGCAAAGATTACTGGGACAACATGTCAAAAAAAAGTCTTCCACTCTCAAAGACGACTGGGACAACATGTCAGAAAAGTCTTCCACACTCAAAGATGACTGGGACAACATGTCAGAGAGGTCTTCGACACTCAGAGAACGGGAACATATCAGAGAAAGCTCTCACATTCAATCACAGTTGACGAGAAGAAAGTCTCAGAGAAAGTCTTTGCATTTAAATGTGACTGGGAAAAAATGGCAAAGTGTTAGACAAAGCTTTCTCAAAGACGACTGAGACAAGGTGTTCATTGTAACAAAACACCGCGGACACTAAATCCCGTTGTACAGGTAAACTGCAACTGAAGCCAAAACGTTTCGTCAGAGACCAGGAGCTGTGTGAAAGTCGAGGTGGCCGTCCTGGGATCCCCGTCCCGAAAAAGCCTTATGGCTTCTGTGGACTTAAACTTTTGAAGAAGAAGAAGAAGCCAAAGCGTGTACAGGTGACATGACAATAAAGCCAGCTGGATGCGAAGCTAAGTGTACAGGTGGCCTGCAGCCAAATCCAGGTGAGTAGGTGGCCTGCAACGAAAGACACGCGTGTTGCTGACCAGTAATAAAATCCAGGACGTGTGTCTATAGAAAATCTCTAGCAAAAGTCAGAACGTGTGTCTACAGAAGACCGACAACAAAAGTCAGAACGTGTGTCTACAGAAGATCTATAGCAAAAGCCAGAACATGTGTCTACAGAAGACCTGTAACAACAGCCAGAACATGTGTCTACAGAAGACCTGTAATAACAGCCAGAACATGTGTCTACAGAAGACCTGTAATAACAGCCAGAACATGTGTCTACAGAAGAACTGTAATAACAGCCAGAACATGTGTCTACAGAAGAACTATAACAAAAGCCAGAACGTGTGCCTACAAAAGAACTATAACAAATGCCTGAACGCGTGCCAACATAAGATGTATAACAAACGCCAGAACGTGAGTAGACGACCTGTAACAAACGCCAAAACGTGTGTCTACATGAAACACAGCAAAAGCCAGAAGGCGTGTATATGACCTATAACAAATGGCAGAATGCGAGTTGAAAGACCCTACAAAGTGCGTCTTAGACGACAGATAACATAAACTAGAACGTGTAGAGGACCTATACAAAAGCTGGCGGTTATATCAGGGCGAACCAGAAGAAGGGGTATGGGTGACCAGTAAGTGAAGCCAGAAGAAGGGGTATGGGTGACCAGTAAGTGAAGCCAGAAGAAGGGGTATGGGTGACCAGTAAGTGAAGCCAGAAGAAGGGGTATGGGTGACCAGTAAATGAAGCCAGAAGAAGGGGTATGGGTGACCAGTAAATGAAGCCAGAAGAAGGGGTATGGGTGACCAGTAAGTGAAGCCAGAAGATAGGCGCAGATGAGCTGTAACCAAAGCCAGAAACTGTGTAGATCACCCGTCACCAAAGCCAGCCAAAGAAAATGTATAGATCACTCGTCAACAAAGCCAGCCAAAGAAAGTGTGTAGATCACCCGTCACCAAAGCCCGACAAACTGTGCAGAACACCCGTCACCAAAGCCAAACAACAGCTCTGTAGATCACCCGTCACCAAAGCCAAAGTATGTAGATCACCCGTCACCAAAGCCAGACGAAGAAAGTGTGCAGATCACCCTTACCAAAGCCAGACAAAGAAAGTGTGTAGATGACCTGTTACCAGAGCCACACACACAAGGTGCGCAGGTGACCTGTAACCAGAAGACTTGGGAGAAGTGACCTGTGTGGACCCAAAACCATGAGAGCCAGAGGGAGACACTTGTCGTGAGGCCCGTCCCCACCACCATAACCTACCGTTGGCATCACGATAATACGCGCGAGTTATGCTGCGAAAGCGTTCTTGCCCTGCTGTGTCCCAAATCTGAAAGACAAGCATACATCACCACCTACGTCACCAGCTGTAACAGAAGGACAGCTATCACCAAAATAGTATATCGTCCAAATCCCTGGCCGTTTAACAATATACACGACCACAAACTCAGAGTCGCCTAAAATCACTGGCTGCTTTGCTGATTTCTAAGATCAATGTCACCATGTACTTTCACCACCCACACAACTTACCACTTTATGTTCTAATAAAATAAGTGTCGTCACGTAGTCACCACCCAAACCACTGGCTATATTTAGCTATTCTAACATACTGTTACCATGTGATGTCACCAACAACCATATAATACAACTAAAATCGGCATGTGACTGTGTGGTAATCACCACATCACCAGCCACGGTTGCCAGAGAATCATGTTCACAAATTAGGCTCCTGCAGCAGTTATTCCGAGGTACCGTCCATCATTGTGAGTGGGTCACGGCCAAAAAGGTCGTGTGTGCGGGGGAGGGGCGGGGGGGGGGGGGGGAGGGGAGACGATGTACTGCTGGGCCCTTCCCGTGTGCTGTTTTCTGAGGTCAAAGGGATACGGGTGAAGTCGTTTGGGGCGTCACCCGAACCTGTGAGTGTATAGTTTACCCACACTCCGAGCATCGCTTGGAGTCTGCTGTTCACCCTGTGGCTTGATGATGATGATCGCTTTTTTATATCGCTATTCTCCGCTCTTGAGCAGACTCACTGCGCTCGCATATGATTCTACATGAGTGACTAGCTTCTTTCTTTCTTTTTAGCGCGTTTTTGAATATCCACCGAAGTGGTGTACTTAAAGCGCTGGCATGGCTGATCCCACATGAATCTGCTGCCATCTCGGCGCGTTCTGTGTACACCATACAACCATGCACCATGTCACTTCATGCAAAGCCACAGGGGGCAGGGGTGGGGATTGCCCGACACCCTGAATGCACTTTGCGGGGTACGTAAGGTAAGATCATCGTCAGACTTTTCGAGCGTACCCTTCATCCTTTGAGGGATAAAGGGGGTGAAGGGGTGATGTTGTCGACTGACCACGTGACTGTAATGCTCAGTTTGTGTGCTGGAGGTGGGTGGAACTCAACGCCCTCTGAATGTACCAGTCATAGTGTGTGATTTGTGTGCACTGGATAGGTTTTACTCAAAGAGCAATGAGTGCCTAAACACAATACTCTCCTTTAAGCTAATACACTCGCAGAACTAAATTCTGTTGAATCGGTGTGATCAAGGTGGAGCGGGGGGCGGGGGGTTGGTGAGGGGTGGGGGGAGAAGTCCGATCAACAGAACTGCTCCGATTCCTAAAATATGATCAATAGATGGAGACTTAGAAGTCTAAGAACTGCACTGCCTGTCAAGGCAGTTTTAGCCTATGTTGTGGTTTGATCAGTAAGTGACAACTGACAAGTCCAAGAACTGCGATGATTCAGTACAAATGACTAACGTGTCCATTAGACAGAACTGCTCAGCCTGTTAATCAGACACGATCAATACAAGACAGCTGAGGTCATCTTGTAAAACAACAATTGAGGCCATCTTGTAAAACAAGACAACTGAGGCTATCTTGTAAAACAAGACAACTGAGGCCATCTTGTAAAACAAGACAACTGAAGCTATCTTGTAAATCAGGACAACTGAGGCCATCTTGTAAAACAAGACAACTGAGGCCATCTTGTAAAACAAGACAACTGAGGCTATCTTGTAAAAACAAGACAGCTGAGACCACCTCGTAAAAGACGACAACTGAGGCTATCTTGTAAAACAAGACAGCTGAGATCATCGTGTAAAACAGACAACTGAGGTCATCGTGTAAAACAATCTTGTAAAACAAGACAACAGAGGTCATCGTGTAAAACAAGACAACTGAGGTCATCGTGTAAAACAAGACAACTGAGGTCATCGTGTAAAACAAGACAAGTGAGGTCATCGTGTAAAACAAGACAAGTGAGGTCATCGTGTAAAACAAGACAACTGAGCCGAGCAGCTATGATGGCTGAAGGCATGACCAACACACAACAGAGCCGCGCGACTGTTAAGGCATGATCAATACCAAAAACAAAACAAAATGACAGGACCCATAAACCGACCTAAGCGGATTGTAAAAGCGTGATCAATATGTATCAGACAACTAATGGGTAAACCTGTGAAACACTCAATTAATCATCTGAGGTGCGAGCTGCGCTGGAGGCTTCCACAGCAGGCCAAATGTAGGGCAATAATTAGGTGAGCAGACAGAGAAACACAACAGGTACTGACCTGTAGCTTGACTTTGGCACCATCCACCTCCACCACTTTGTTCTGAAAACACACAACCATGGTCTCTATGAGCACAAGTCTCTCTCTCTCTCTCTCTCTCTCTCTCTCTCTCTCTCTCTCTCTCTCTCTCTCTCTCTCTCTCTCTATCTATCTCTCACACACACAAACACACACACACACACACACACACACACACACACACACACACACACACACACACACACACACACAGACGTAAAAAGGAATTAAGACAACAAGATGAGTTAAAATGACCCCAATATTTCGGCTTCGGCCTTCTTCGGGGGAGAGATTTTAATCGCACTGTTATATAATATGAATTCATTCTTATCCATCGAAGGGAAACGAACGAATGCACAAGGAGATAAATCCTCAACTTTATCATAAAATCAACTAATGGACAAAAATATAAAGATAACGCGTACATATACTTCACGCAGCAAACATGTCCTCTCCACTATGTGCACGTCCGAGAAGTCAATGCATGGAAATCGAGTTCTCCAGAGAAGTCTGTACCCATTAGGTTCTGTACTATTCATGTCCAAAACCAAAATGGCAGTCGTATTCCATAATAACATGCATAGACGAGACGTTTATAGTCATCGTGCTCCATACTATGTATGTCCAAAAGGTCAATGGCAGCCGTGTTCAGTAGCACACATAATTATACGGATATGTAAATAAGAAAATACAAAACAACTGGTTTGAAAACTCGATTAAATATGTAAAATTGACTTACGTCTTTTTCAGCTAAAAGTCATGGAAATTGCCACGGTAAAGCGCTTTGGGCAAGTCTAGGGCTGAGGCGTTACAGAGGTGATGATGATGATAGTGGTGGTGGTGATGGTGATGATGATGATGATAATCTTAATGATTGTTATTATTATTATTATGTACGCGCGAAAGAATGCACTCAATATCAGAATATTAATGCCGTTTAGTAGCATCAAATCCATTTCACAAACATGTGCAAAACTCGCGGCGAATGTGAGCTGCCCCTGGCGTTAATGGTTGGGAAATATGCCGTTACATGATCCGTGCGTACGGCGTGGGAGGTGAGGGGCGGGGGGGGGGGGGGGGGGTCTTTGCCAGAGGCGAATCCACCATTCGTCAGCACACAGCGACTGGCAAAACCCTCTACACTGCGTCCTTTACAGACGCGTTCACTAGCAGCTAAGCTTGGCAACGTTCTCCCCACACCCTCTCTTCTGTCACACAGTGACTGGTCTCCAACCCTCTCTTCTGTCACACAGTGACTGGTCTCCCAACCCTCTCTTCTGTCACACAGTGTCTGGTCTCCCAACCCTCTCTTCTGTCACACAGTGACTGGTCTCCCAACCCTCTCTTCTGTCACACTGTGACTGGTCTCCCAACCCTCTCTTCTGTCACACAGTGACTGGTCTCCCAACCCTCTCTTCTGTCACACAGTGACTGGTCTCCCAACCCTCTCTTCTGTCACACAGTGACTGGTCTCCCAACCCTCTCTTCTGTCACACAGTGACTGGTCTCCCAACCCTCTCTTCTGTCACACTGTGACTGGTCTCCCAACCCTCTCTTCTGTCACACAGTGACTGGTCTCCCAACCCTCTCTTCTGTCACACAGTGACTGGTCTCCCCACACCCTCTCTTCTGTCACACAGTGACTGGTCTCCCAACCCTCTCTTCTGTCACACAGTGACTGGTCTCCCAACCCTCTCTTCTGTCACACTGTGACTGGTCTCCCAACCCTCTCTTCTGTCACACAGTGACTGGTCTCCCAACCCTCTCTTCTGTCACACAGTGACTGGTCTCCCAACCCTCTCTTCTGTCACACAGTGACTGGTCTCCCAACCCTCTCTTCTGTCACACAGTGACTGGTCTCCCAACCCTCTCTTCTGTTACACTGTGACTGGTCTCCCAACCCTCTCTTCTGTCACACAGTGACTGGTCTCCCAACCCTCTCTTCTGTCACACTGTGACTGGTCTCCCCACAACCTCTCTTCTGTCACACAGTGACTGGTCTCCCAACCATCTCTTCTGTCACACAGTGACTGGTCTCCCAACCCTCTCTTCTGTTACACTGTGACTGGTCTCCCAGCCCTCTCTTCTGTCACACAGTGACTGGTCTCCCAATCCTCTCTTCTGTCACACGGTGACTGGTCTCCCAATCCTCTCTTCTGTCAGACAGTGACTGGTCTTCCAATCCTCTTCTGTCACATTAACTGGTCTCCACCTCCTCTGTCCAGCCACAGTGACAAGTCTCCCAATCCTCTATTCAGCCACAGTGACAGGTCTCCCAATCCTCTATTCAGCCACAGTGACAGGTCTCCCAATCCTCTATTCGGCCACAGTGACAGGTCTCCCAATCCCCTATTCGGCCACAGTGACAGGTCTCCAAATCCTCTATTCAGCCACAGTGACAGGTCTCCCAATCCTCCATTAAGCCACAGTGACAGGTCTCCCAATCCTCTATTAAGCCACAGTGACAGGTCTCCCAATCCTCTATTCAGCCACAGTGACAGGTCTCCCAATCCTCTATTCAGCCACAGTGACAGGTCTCCCAATCCTCTATTCGGCCACAGTGACAGGTCTCCCAATCCTCTATTCAGCCACAGTGACAGGTCTCCCAATCCTCCATTAAGCCACAGTGACAGGTCTCCCAATCCTCTATTCGGCCACAGTGACAGGTCTCCCAATCCTCTATTCGGCCACAGTGACAGGTCTCCCAATCCTCTATTCGGCCACAGTGACAGGTCTCCCAATCCTCTATTCGGCCACAGTGACAGGTCTCCCAATCCTCTATTCAGCCACAGTGACAGGTCTCCCAATCTATCACTGACGGGAGCTGCCACTAGTATCATTTTTGTCGCGACATGCATACTTTTGTCGTGACAAAAGACCTGTTTTGTCGCGACAAACACGTGTTTGTTGCGACAAAACTTTTACCGCGACAAAAATACTTTCGGCAGCTCCTGCCAATGATACCAGTCCTCTCTTCAGCCACAGTGACTGGTCTCCTAATCTATTCAGTCAGAGTGACTGGTCTCCTAATCTATTCAGTCAGAGTGACTGGTCTCCCAATCTTCTATTAGTCAGAGTGACTGGTCTCCCAATCTTCTATTCAGTCAGAGTGACTGGTCTCCCAATCTTCTATTCAGTCAAAGTGACTGGTCTCCCAATCTTCTATTCAGTCAAAGTGACTGGTCTCCCAATCTTCTATTCAGTCAGAGTGACTGGTCTCCCAATCTTCTATTCAGTCAAAGTGACTGGTCTCCCACACCACTTTCTACTGTCTTTGGCTTTTATGTTGCTTTACGTCCACGGAGGCGGGATAACCTATTAGGGACGGGGACAGAGTGGGAAAGGGGCCAGGGTGATTGGCTCGACCGCGGAAACCGCCCGAAAAAGACCGGAGAGACCGTGGACCGCCGCCAGAACAATGGAAGTGTTAAGGCGGTGTCCCCTCGCCATTGCCCAGCGACTTGTGCACTGCGCAATTGCTCTTTCAACTGCTGTGCTGGACAGAGTCACTAAGACAATGTCCGTTGCACCGCTGTTGACGAACAACTTGGACAACTCGAAGCGAAAGACGTCCAACTTGCTCAGCCCAGCTCCACCTCCCTACTCATGATCTCTTCTGGGCAAAAGTGAGGGTCCAGCTCCACCTCCCTCCTCTAAGATCTCTTGATCTTTTGATCTCGCCTGGAACCCTGTTTCTATTGTCACAAGGTCGAGTTTATATAGGCCTAAAGGATAACAACACATTGGGTGAAAAGCGGCAATGAATAGAGGATAGAATAACAGCCATGCTGTTTGTGGAATTGTTGATGAGAATCTGAGAAAGGGCACCACTTCATAAAATCAGAGCCGTTCGACACTTTGCTGGCTCTTTTTTCCTCCGGTCCAGTTGATAAAACCAGATGTCAGCCAATCTTGTGTGCATCTTTGTTGGCGCTTTCTCCTCTTCTAACAAACGACTTCCTGGTGGAAAGAGTGGGTGTCCAAGTAGCAAGAGGCCATTGCTGACTGTCGATCTCTCCTTCCACTTTACTTTTCTTTGCATTGCCATTCTCGCCGTGATTCGGGCCTCGGACAGCCAGTCTGGAAACTGGGCCGGTTTGATAGCCACATTCATAAAAAGAGACACACAGAAAAAAAGAGAAAGACCACCGGAAAGGGAAGAAAGAAAGAAAAAAAAAAGCCCAACGACAGTGAGTGCTGATTGTGTGCGTGTGTGTGTGTGTGTGTGTGTGTGTGTGTGTGTGTGTGTGTGTGTGTGTGTGTGTGTGTGTGTGCGCGTGTGTGTGTGTGTGCGTGCGTGCTTGCGTGCGGGCGTGCGTGTGTGCGTGCGTTCCTCTTGTTTCTTCCTTATCTCCACAGTCCTCAGCCCACACCTGGAGGTGCTGATGCCAACAATTTGCATCCCAGCATCGTTCTGAGTGCCAATCAAGCATGAACAAGACGGAGAAAAAATATCCTAAAACATGTAACATGGTGCACTTACTCGCGTGTCTGTTACTCATTACATGATCCCAACGCAATCTTTACTGTGACTGCATCATTACACAAACTGAACATCGTGCTACCATTGCTGTACCATGCATTATGATATAATCTTCACGCCGTGCAACTAAAACGTGACTGTGCACCATCACACAACAACCACAGCGTGACTGTGCACCATTACACAACCACAACGTGACTGTGCACCATTACACAACCCTAACGTTGTGCAAATACAATGTGACTGTGCACCATTACACAACCACAACGTGACTGTGCACCATCACACAACCACAACATGACTGTGCACCATTACACAACCACAACGTGACTGCACCATCACACAACCACAATTTGACTGTGCACCATCACACAACAAACACAACGTGGCAGTGCACCACCACACAACAACCACAACGTGACGGTGCACCATCACACAACAACCACAACGTGACGGTGTACCATCACACAACCACAACGTGGCAGTGCACCATCACACAACAACCACAACGTGACGGTGCACCATCACACAACAACCACAACGTGACGGTGCACCATCACACAACAACCACAACGTGACGGTGCACCATCACACAACAACCACAACGTGACGGTGCACCATCACACAACAACCACAACGTGACGGTGCACCATCACACAACAACCACAACGTGACTGCACCATCACACAACTACCACAACGTGACTGTGCACCATTACACAACAACCACACGTGACGGTGCACCATCACACAATCTTTGCGTCGTTCAACCTTTTCTCTGAGCGCAACATCTGCTTTGACTGTGCGCTAATATCAACAATCCAAATCACATCAAGCAACCAATCTTGTGATCATTGCATAATCTTAACGTCAAACAACCATTCCTGTGACGTTGAATCACTGCATAATCTTAACGTCAAGCAACCATTCCTGTGACGTTGTATCACTGCATAATCTTAACGTCAAACAACCATTCCTGTGACGTATCATTACATAATCCGAACGTACAGCGACCATTCCGGTGACGTTGTGTCAGTCATTGCACAATGTTACCGTTGAGCACTCTTCTTTGCAAACATGGACCATTACATAACACGGAGGTAGTACCGCCATTCCTGTCACGTCGCACCATCAGATGATGTTAACGTTACGCAACCCCTCCCGTGACCGCCCGTCACCACACACGTGGTAAAACGCTCCACTCGTCTCGGTCTCGTTACCAGTCTGCTGATGATGAAGTGATGCTTAATGTCCTCGGATGTCAGTTGACATATTAGGGACAAGCTGAGACCAATGCCCAAGCATGGTTCAATATAGCTTTACGTCCACGGAAACCAGAAGGCTCGTCAGGATGGACAGCCCAGGACGGCCACCTCGACTCTCACACAGCTCCTGAACTATGATTACCAGTGTGCCTCCAACCATGGACCAAAATAGGTACATGCCTCCAACCAAGTGACGTCATAGTTCAGGAGCTGTGTGAGAGTCGAGGTGGCCGTCCGGGGCTGTCCGTCCTAACGAGCCTTACAGTATCCATGGACGTAAAGCAATATTAAACCATACTTCGGCACTAGTCTCAGCTAGTCCCTAATATGTCAACCGACATCCGAGGACATTAAGCAACACAACACAACACAACCGAACCAAGTGACGTCCTTCAAGGTTCTCGTGCCGGGTGCAGACAAAAAGTAGAAAAGGGCCAACCAGCTGGCGAATAAGTGGATGTTAACGTCCTGTGTGGAGGGTAATGCCAGCCTTTATACACCTTTTGTATCAGTTATTTAAAAAGAAATTGTTCTCTAATATCAGAATTCTATTCCTAGCAATTTGCAGTTATATGGTCAAACTGCTCTCTTCACGTGGATCCACTTGGGAATGTCACTGAAGAAGATTCTGCCATGCCGAGGTACGATACGACTTGTTTTGTGGTTTCCTTCCTTGTCATTGGATTGAAATCCTGTCACTGTTGTGCGTTAGTCATTAGGAAGCTACAGTGGTAGTAAAACCCTTGTGCCTGCAGCAAGAGACAGAATAATGGGCTCCCCTAGGATCCATTTTGTCGATAAGCCAGAAGCGATGATGTACGCTCTAGTACAGAAGGACCTCGATCCTACGATCTACTGTGGGAACGTAACATCAGACTCGGCTTTAGGGTGCGACTTTCACATGTTCCTTCTGATGGAGCTACGCTTCCCTCTCTTCGCTTAACTCTCTTTTACGATCTCTGAGACCAAAAAGTCACTAAGTACAGGCTCTTCTTTTTGCGGCGGTCTGGACTTTTTTTGGTACCCTCTGGGAAAATCCCCCAATGTACGGAGACTCTTTCTACGTAATTTCACACTCTGACCTTAACTGAGTCTGCGGCACCCTACTGTGGAAAGGAATAAAGATATGAGGGCAAAACAGTACAACACACACACACACACACACACACACACACACACACACACACACACACACACACACACACACACACACACACACACACACACACCAAAACAAATCGGTCATTTACCCGAATGGCCAACTGAGCCTGACTAAAAACTAAATGAAGAGGATGCACACCGACACCATGAAGCAAGCGTGCGTGGGCGGCGAGACGGAGACCGATGCGGCGAGACGGAGACCGAGGCGGCTGTGCGGCAGGTGAAGGCGGCGGGAAATGGGCGCGACAAGCGGACGCCGACAGGTACGTATTACAGCCGGCTGACCGCCGGTAAGACGACCGTTTCTAACACTCGCCCGCC
>OY757541.1:46644889-46649889 GCA_963584105.1 Alviniconcha strummeri
AAACAGACTGAGGTAAAAACACAACAGACCACACCTTTTCTCATGGACTTACATTTTTTCTAGAACACTGCATTACCTCATCAAAAGTTAATTCCACAGCCTTACAAACAATCAGTGATGAAAACAACTGCAATCTACAGTGTGATTTCTTCCATGACCTGTATGCATAACTGAGTGCTTCATGGTGTTCTGTCCATGATGCAAGACATTTTGGTGATGTCAAAATGAAGTGCCGGAAAAGAGCATACAGACTGGTTATGAGTTCATGAAACAGGTATTAGTGACAATGTCCAAAAAAGTCACCTCATAAAACTGATATAGAAAAATCAATGGCAGATTCAATAGCAAAAACTGTTACTGCATATCATGTTGTTTTTACCTGTTCCACACACAGGAGAAGTTTAGCCTGGGAAGAAGAGTTTGTCTAAAGTCAATACTGATAGAGGACATGAAGCTACCAGAGACAAAGGTGTTCTGATGTGAGTCAATTTTAAAGTCAATACTGACAGTGGAGATGGAGAGACCAGAGAGCATGGTTTCTCTGAAGTGAGCCAATTTTAAAGCGAATACTGACAGTGGAGATGAATCTACCAGAAAGAAAGGTGTCATCTTTGAGGTGAGCCATTCTTACCCTAAAGTCAATACTGACAGTGGAGATAAAGCTACCTGAAAGAAAGGTGCCATCTTTGAAGCAAGCCAGTCTTACCCTAAAGTCAATACCGACAGTGGAGATAAAGCTACCAGAAAGAAAGGTGCCATCTTTGAAGCGAACGAGAATGCATGTCTTTCCCACACCGCTGTCTCCAATCAGCATCACCTGGAACACAGGCATGTGACAGATATTAGATATGCTGAAACATGTATCTGATGTAATAAGAAAGTAGTCACGGAGTCACAGATGCAGAAAAAAGACACTAGCCTAGGCAACAATCAGGATAATAAAACTGACACAAGAAAACAAATCATCAATAATCCCAGGCTATGCCAAGTCACTGGCACAAGACAACATAAACAAGGAGGATGCAATAATAATATTAATAATAATTAACAGCATCTATACAGCACACTTCCAGTGGCTAGGACAGTGCTGTTCTATGCGCTTCCCTTCACAAAACAAGATGTGTGTGGAGGATGGGAGGGGTTAATACAGGCTGTACAGGCTCAAGACAGCATTTAACACAGATGCTAAATGATAGGCACATGACAACACATATCCGCAATGCTGTAAGACAAACAGATATGGATCAAGATGCAAGACAACATGCAGAATGTGATGCTGAAAGTCAGGCACCAAAGAGCAGGAGGCAAGTGGTCTCTTTCTCTGCCTGACAGTGACAGTAATACTGTCCAAGGATAGATGGCAGTGTCAGCCACAGAGTAAGAAAGCAGTTATCACCAAACCTACCAGATGTGTTACACAGTCTCCAGCTATAACTTAGTATTTAAAAGTTTCACTTAGGTTGGACTTTTTATAAGGAGACTGGTCAAAAAGAATTTAGGCTACTGACCCATGACCTGTACAAGAACCTCCTGGGTCTGTTACAAGCTGTAAGCCAAATCCCACCCTACAACCCATGTACATGCATTATGTATTATAATATTCATATATATATATATGCAAAACCCCAATCTATAGCTGAGTATTTAAAGTATAACCTGTATGCAAAACGGCAGCTCTGTCCTGTTCAAGAAACTCCAACAGTACTGTGCAAAAATGCAAACGTTTGACCCATGACCTGTGTTGAAAATTATACAACCTTGACCTGTGTAGGACATACCCCAGGGTAAAACCTGCAGGTAAACCACAACCTACAAATTGTGCATGAAACAATCACCTGTTACTGGTTTAATTTAATAAGCAAAACTTTGACCTGTGTGACAAAGTTCAACATACAATCTGTAACAACTACTGATATTATAACTGAAACCCCAACCCATAAAAAGTAAAATTTGTACAAGAAACTCTAACCTACGTCCTGTATATAAATATATAAAACTAACAGTATAGTAAGCTAAACTCCAGCCAAATGTATTCATTGGAATAAAACTCCAGCCTACTCAGGAAAACCTGAAACTACTACTGTACAAAGTAAGTAACCTCTAACGCTGAACAGTGTAAGCAAATCTGCAGCTAGCCTTCTATCTGTACTACTGTATCCATAACCATCCAGGTGGTGGTGGTGGTGACTCTAATAAAAGTTTAAACCTACAGTCCAACAAACCATCTGTAAGTGTAAGCAAAACTGGATCCAAACAATGTGTTCAAAACTTTGAGGCCAATCTATGGCCAGTATATATATATATATTATGCACAATCCTAACCAACGATCTGTGCAAGAAAATTCTGGCCTACAACCATATAATAGACCAGGTTTTAAATTTTGGGATTATGTATCATTTAATATATTATGTATTATATTACATAATATTGAAGTGATACATAATCCCAGCATTTAAAACCTGGTGGGATATTATATGTAAAATTTGTAATAAAATTTAACATCCAGTCAACCATCACTTATCACAATATCATGGTAAAAGCATAGCTCCTCAAATCACACACTCTACAATGGATGGATTTCCTGACCGAGTTACAGTCTGAGTTTGGCATACATATGTTTTGTGGTGCAGCATGTCCCTTTCTTCCATGAATCCATGGCATGGAATGCCCCCCTCCAACCCAAGGAATGTAATCACCAGGTCCACCCATCCACCCCCACCACCCCACATGTTGTTGCATAGTTCTGCCATCCAAGTTGTGAGAAATAAACATGGTGCTTAATGTCCACAGAAACCGTAAGGCTTAGAGAAGGGGGTATGGAGGTGGGGGAAGAGGGAGATTATATACCTATCGCTCCATTGTCACCACCAGAATGTCTCCTGCATTAAGATGGGCAATGATGAGAGCCATTTTAAGGTTTCATTAATTGTGAGAGACAAAGGCACAAGACAGTGTCCACAGACAACAACTTTTGAAGAGAAAGGAGAGGCAAAGCAGAATCGAACCGAGGTCCCTCTGCTTACCAGCCTAACACCTTACCACTAGGCAAGACCAGCTCTCATTTGCAAGAATTATTTTGTTCTGCTTTGTATGCACCTTGGGTTGTAAATTATTATTATACACACACACACACACACACACACACACACACACACACACACACACACACACACACGCACACACACCACACACACACACGCATGCACACGCACGCATGCACACACACACACACGTGCGCATGCACACATGCATGCACACACGCACACACACACACACACACACACTGTCTGATACGTGATAGCAGTTAATGATAGCTAGGTCACTGTTAAAATGTCCATTATTATTGTTATCAGGTCACCTACTCCAAGCTCACAAAAGGTAACGTCAAAATGTGGCAAAGCCCTGGATTTTCAGCAAAAGTTTCCGCGTCCGCGGTATCCTACCGCTGGGTACACGATCTGTGGCATAATCACGATGTGACATAAACACAGATATGCAGCTCCAACCTGTGACGTTAGTGCATGGCGCGTTCCTATCAAAACAGTTTATCACGCATGAGGTCTGATAAGTTCATCTAGTGATCCAGAAAAAGACACACCGATGGACTGACAGCACTACTGGCGCTACCGTGCTGTGCCACCTGTGTGTTAGTAATTGTCACCGACAGGGACAATTACATGATGAATACGTGCAAAAGATGAAATGGTCAACGCGAAGTGTGGTGTGGACACTGGAGTGGTAATGCGGAGTGTCACTGCACGCAGCTGGAGGCCAGATAGTGACAGGTGTGCCAACACGTTGTCACGACCTAAATGTAGGCCTAAAGCCACCACTTGCCTTGCAACACATATCGTAGATTTCAGTCGAGGACTGTCGAGACGTTTGGCGGTAGAATCCTCCCGCAGATCCATTCTGGGAGCCGCTCAAGCTGTTAGGGGGGAATTTGTCCTTTCCCATCTAGCTGCACATAGTCTCGCGTGTGGACAAGCCGTTTGGTGGCGACGTAAATAAAGGCGTGCACACAAACTTGTCGTCTGCTTCTAACACTCAAAGCACGACACGCGATGTGCTCGCGCAGCTGGCGACAACAGCGGCAGATAATTCAAAGCAACAAGTTGGACACTTGACGTCGAAACCGAGTTGGAGACAGGGGGTTTTCTCCCTTCAATTAAAATACTTTTCCCGCACCTCTGACCAGGTCCCCCCCCCCCCCCCCTCCCCCCCTTTCCCCGTGGGAATGCAGATTAGATACCATGATCATCGGCAAACCGACTCTACAGTGAAGTTGCGTGCGAAGCAATTTAAAAGGCAAAACTATCTAAAACCTGGTTTAGCCTGTGGGAGAGCTGTAATTGAAACTGTTTAAGAGATCACCGATACAGATTCGGCCGCGGGATCGCGCTAAAGTACCCCCCCCTCTCTCTCTCTCTCTCTCTCTCTCTCTCTCTCTCTCCCCCCCCCCCCCCCCCCAATCGTGCTTATAATATTTGTTTGTGGTATTGTCATGTGTATTTGTGTTTGTAGTTAAGCAAGGACTGGCTGTTAGAGGTCCAAATGGACGTAACGCTACTATCCTTCAGTAGTAAAATTTTCGAGTTTGAGTTCGAGCTCTCTCTCTCTCTCTCTCTCTCTCTCTCTCTCTCTCTCTCTCTCTCTCTCTCTCTCTCTCTTCCATGGCAACAACTTGACTTGGGTGTCAGTTCTAATTCACTAGCCATGGTATTTATGGAAATTCTTCCGGCTTGTTATCGCCTGTCAAATTATTGTTTAATGTTCATTTCGCGTGTAACCCATGGCCTGGCTACAGGCCGCACACAGTGGGACTGTGCATATGTAGAGTGTATGCAGAACCTCACAGTGTCAACCTCCCATGGCCTGGCTGCAGGCACTGACACAGTGGGACTGTGCATTATGTAGAGTGTATGCAGAACATCACAGTGTCAACCTCCATCCACCTGGGCGGCCAGTGCCATGATCAGTCAGTGCTGTAGTACATGTC
>OY757541.1:46654889-46657389 GCA_963584105.1 Alviniconcha strummeri
GCATGTGTCACTTTGACCCCTCACACCATGTCCTGCGTGTATCGGGTCTGGCTGTCCTGCAGCAGGACAAAGTAGCTAGTCAGCTCAGTGTTTGACCAGTGAGGTTTGACACTGGATCAAAGATATTCAACCCTAGAATGTTTTGTCTTTGAATAATGTCAGTCAGTTTAATGCGGTTTTACACTGGAATAAAGTCAGTCAGCCCAACGGGGTTTTACTTTGGAATAAAGTCAGTCAGCCCAATGGGATTTTACACTGGAATAATGTCAGTTATCCCAGTGGGGTTTTACACTGGAATAATGTTAGTAATAATGTCAGTCAGCCCAACGGGGTTTTATACTGGAATAATGTCAGTCAGCCCAACGGGGTTTTACACTGGAATAATGTCAGTCAGCCCAACGGGGTTTTACACTGGAATAATGTCAGTCAGCCCAACGGGGTTTTATACTGGAATAATGTCAGTCAGCCCAACGGGGTTTTACACTGGAATAATGTCAGTCAAACCAACGGGGTTTTATACTGGAATAATGTCAGTCAGCCCAATGGGGTTTTACACTGGAATAATGTTAGTAATAATGTCAGTCAGCCCAACTGGGTTTTACTCTGAAATAATGTCAGTCAGCCCAATGGGGTTTTACACTGGAATAATGTTAGTAATAATGTCAGTCAGCCCAATGGGGTTTTACACTGGAATAAAAATCAGTCAGCCCAATTACTTTTTACATTGGAATAATGTCAGTCAGCCCAATGGGGTTTTACACTGGAATACAGTCAGCCCAATGCGGTTTTACACTGGAATACAGTCAGTCAGCCCAATGCGGTTTTAGACGGGAATAAAGTAAATGCAAACTGTTGGCAAGTCGTTTGTTTCGACCCACGAGGATGGGAGGTCAGGAAATGATCAGTATCCCAGCCTGGGCCCGGGGCAGTGCCCAATGTTTGAAGACCGTCTTCTTGTTTTGTGCAGATTCTTGTCGGTCACGGTGATGCACAGCTTCCGGATTTGTCCGTCATGCCCATCTCCCCCTTCAGAGAGTGAACATGTATAAAAATAAATATACCCTTTTATCGCTTTTAAAGTTTTCGTCTAGGTTCTAATAGCAGGGAGGAAGTGGAGAAGACGGCCACATTCATCTTGCAGACTGGACTCTCAGTGTGGTGGTCATCGAGACGATCAGTCTTGTTGCAGTCTTGATTTTTCACCGGTATTTCTACGTAGCGAGCCGCTTTACGTCAACTGTTATGACCTGTTATGACCTGTTAGGACCTGTTCCCATCGTCTCGGTGGTAGGGCCAGGGTCGGACCTCAGCGTGACTGACGGAAACACTCCCAGGGACAGCCTCTGCTGACCTCATAGTGACTGACGGAAACACTCCCAGGGACAGCCTCTGCTGACCTCAGCGTGACTGACGGAAACACTCCCAGGGACAGCCTCTGTGGAGAGCTAGCCTCATAATGACTGACGGAAACACTCCCAGGGAAAACCTCTGTGGAGAGCTAGCCTCATAATGACTGACGGAAACACTCCCAGGGAAAACCTCTGTGGAGAGCTAGCCTCATAGTGACTGACGAAAGCTTTCCCAGGGACAGCCTCTGTGGAGAGCTGGCCTCGGGTGAGACAGCAGCGAAACCTCACCGGAGCTTCACGGAAAGTGCAAACGCGACTAGAGTGTTTGACATCAGACTCTAGAACTCTCACAGATTCTCCACCAGCTGCACCCCAAGCATGCCTACTTCCTATCGGTTCTGAAGGGATGGACGGAAGGACAAATCTAATCACGATTAGAATCAGTCATCTTTTAAACCAGTTGTTAATACTACCACCAGCTACACAATTCTTAACGTAGGCCCAACCAGCTTAAGATTCAAACACAGAAAGGTTCAAACGAACGCTTACAAACGCTAACAGTCATTCTGTTTCAGATTTTTTTTTTTTTTTTTTTTTTTTTTTTTCAACCAGCTTAACAAATTACTGACTTATCTAAACCGTCTTTTGAATTTGCTTCGCACGCAAGTCTGCTGTAAAGTCAGCTCCCCGACGATGGGGGCTCTTCTTCATGATGAAGACAGAAAGATGCAGACCTAGACAGCCGGGAGGGGGCTGAACCAGACCGCAGTGCTGAGCACGTCACCGACACCAGGCGGCGACACGGGAGAGGCGGAAACGAGGCAGCCGACCGCGGTCAGGGGAAGCCAGAAGGCTGAAAGCGATCGGCAGCAGTGCCGCCCAGACAGATAGATCCAAACTCGCAGATGGTTCAAAAGCATGCTGATTATTTTTTAGTAGACGGACAACACAAACCATGAGTATATTTGCAAGGTAACTCCATTTTTTCAAACAACAGACAGAAAATTATAAACACCGATAAATGAAAATTTTCTACTTGTCCGGTTTCAGTTACTGGTGTTGGAACTTGTGTCTACAGTGTCTTGAATCTCTCTCTCTCTCTCTCTCTCTCTCTCTCTCTCTCTCTCTCTCTCTCTCTCTCTCTCTCTCTC
>OY757541.1:46666838-46681246 GCA_963584105.1 Alviniconcha strummeri
CGAACCCGCGACCTTTCAATCACGAGTCCGGTGCTCTAACCACTGAGCTATCCCCGCCCCACAGTGTGTTGGGTCATAAAATACTCCTTTATACCACTGTCACTAGCGCTTAGCAAGGAGGCAAGATCTCTTCATCTTCTTCTTAATTTTCTTCTCCGCTCCTCCCCCTCCCCCCCCCCCCCCCACCCCGCCTTCCTTCTTCATTAGCAGTGTGTAGAAATGACACTGATAATGATGTGTAGAACAGACCTGCCTGTCTAGAAATTACACTAAAGGTGTGTAGCACAAAGCAGCCTACGTGTTTAGCTGAACTGACGTTGTTTATGACTTGAAGAACAAAGCTGCCTATGCCGGTGTTTAGTTGAACTGACGTTATGACTTGAAGAACAAAGCTGCCTATGCCGGTGTTTAGCTGGACTGACGTTATGACTTGAAGAACAAAGCTGCCTGTGTGTAAAAATGACGCTATGTATGATGTCAGCCGAGAGCTGCCCCCGTATGGAAATGACATCACCGTATTTAGGCCACTGCTGTCCTCGTACCACGCATCTGCCCATTAATCAACATGCAAACTGGAGAGGAAGAAGAAAGAGAATAACTGTATGGCAACGCGAGGCTGGCCTGCAGCCACTAGTACGCGGACAGAGCAGGCTTCCACTCGTGCAATTTGCCGCCTCTTAGCGCTGAAATTCCGCCCTCGTCGCGAAGACCTCCTCGCAACAGGAGCCTGCACAAAAAGAGGTGGGGGCGGAGGGGGGAGGGGCGGGTAATACAGGTCCACAGGCAGGGGCGGGTAATACAAGTCCACAGGCAGGGGCGGGTAACAAGTTCACAGGCAGGGGCGGGTAATACAAGTTCACAGACAGGGGCGGATAACACAAGTTCACAGGCAGGGGCGGGTAATACAAATTCACAGGCAGGGGCGGGTAATACAAGTTCACAGGCAGGGGCGGGTAACACAAGTCCACAGGCAGGGGCGGGTAATACAAGTCCACAGGCAGAGTTAAAGAAAGAGCCGAAAAAAGCGAAATGCATGTTAGGTGGGCGATGGTGGCTGTTTCATTAAATCAGTGGCTTCTCCAACTCATTTTCGACAGCGGCGCCGGCACAGAGAGTGAGAGAGCTTCGGGTTGCATGGACGCCGGAATTTTCAACCAAGTCTTGTCTGCGGGGAAGGAATGGTCGGAACGCGTGTCAGCTCCGACCATCCGGCCTTGGAGCTCCACTGAGTGGATCCTCATTGTAAAAATAATCACGTCGAGGGTTTTGCGGTTGTTTATTATTTCTGTTTTCTCTAGACTAAAGTGTGCTTGCTGTGAATGTATAGGTAAGGAAACGATCAACTAAAATCACATGACTACAGGTCTAACAGAGCAAGTACAATTATGGCAATATGTCCAATAACGCCCAAACTCCAACGGTTAAAAATAAATGCTTTATGGAAGAACACACGCACGCACGCACGCACACAAGCACACACACACACACACACACACACACACACACACACACACACACACACACACACACACACACACACACACACACACACACACACACACACACACACACGAGCGCGCGCGACGGCAGATCTGCGCGCGACGGCAGATTATTAAAAACGGAATTTAAAGGGTTGTGAGGAAAGACAGAGAGTGATTTTCTGCAGGTAGATTGATGGGAAAACCGCTAATTTGAGGCCCGTGGATTCGCTCATTACACGGCTGAACGAAGTTAATTTCTAAAGGATACCATAATTGTCATTATTACCCTAAAAATTAGCCCTGTCAGCTACATGCCGGCAAACAAGCGGCGAAGGGACCGTGGTCAGGGTAGCGCACCGTTAATGAAGGATCATCCCACTAATCATCGTGTTCCTTACGGCTGTCTACAATCCCCGGGCTGGGATCACCATCTGTTTATCTGTCCTGTCATCACCATCACAGTCTGCTTATCTGTCCTGTCATCACGATCACTGTCTGCTTATCTGTCCTGTCATCACGATCACCGTCTGCTTATCTGTCCTGTCATCACGCTCACCGTCTGCTTATCTGTCCTGTCATCACGATCACCGTCTGCTTGCCTGTCCTATCATACCGTCTGCTTATCTGTCCTGTCATCACAATCAAGGTCCATTTATTACACCTGCCAGCATTACAAATTTGCTAACTTTCCATAATTCATAGTTCTACATTAATAGCCATCTGTCATTACTGTGATCACGATCACCATCCTTTTATTATTATTCTGATCACGATCACCATCCCTTGATCATTACTATGATCATGATCACCATCTTTTTATTATTATTTTGATCATGATCACCATCTCCATTATCACTGTGATCACTAGCAAAATCATGAACACTAGTTCTCTACCGTTTGCAACTCTGACTGACCGGCTATGCAGATAGCGGTAGTGAGCATTATGGGAGAAGGTGGTAGGGCTGACACGGCCGTGCAGACAGCGAGCAGATGGGAGAAGGGTGTATGGCTAACAAGGCTGTGCAACAACAGGGAGAAGGGTGTGTGACTAACAAGGCCGTGCAACAACAGGGAGAAGGGTGTGTGACTAACAAGGCCGTGCAACAACAGGGAGAAGGGTGTGTGACTAACAAGGCCGTGCAACAACAGGGAGAAGGGTGTGTGACTAACAAGGCTGTGCAACAACAGGGAGAAGGGTGTGTGACTAACAAGGCCGTGCAACAACAGGGAGAAGGGTGTGTGACTAACAAGGCTGTGCCACAGATGGGAGAAGGGTGTAGGACTGACACGAGTGATGCTGGTGCAGAGGTAACGAGAATCCTCTAAGGAATGCCGGCGTTGTCGTGGTCTAGGACTTGGGAACAAGTGTTCGCACGGCGCCTCTGGCTGCTTGCCTAGTCGGTGCAGTTGCTGTCGTCATGCGAACCTCGCAGATCACCCAGCCGAAAGTATTGTCGTGGAGGAAAAAGAGAGGGCGGTGTGGCTATCTCGCGCTTGGTTAGTTTTCAGCTGGGAAAGACCTCCCGCGGGCTGCTCTTGCCCTTTCGTCCACACTCACCGCGCTCACTTTCAGGCCTTCCGTTCCTTAACGTTGACGGCGTCTTGTGGCGCGGTAACTATACCAGCGCTGACCTCTTCAGGCGCTCTTTGTCAGTCCTGCAAAGTTCAGTGCAACAGGCGCTGTTTGCCGTTCCTGAAAGGTTCAGTGCAACACAGGCGCTTTTTGTCATTCCTGAAAAGTTCAGAGTATCAAAGGCGCTTTTTGTCATTCCTGAAAAGTTCAGAGTATCAAAGGCGCTTTTTGTCATTCCTGAAAAGTTCAGAGTATCAAAGGCGCTTTTTGTCATTCCAGAAAAGTTCAGAGTATCAAAGGCGCTTTTTGTCATTCCTGAAAAGTTCAGAGTATCAAAGGCGTTTTTTTGTCATTCCTGAAAAGTTCAGAGTATCAAAGGCGCTTTTTGTCATTCCTGAAAAGTTCAGAGTATCAAAGGCGTATTTCGTCATTCTTGAAAAGTTCAGTGCAACACAGACGCTGTTTCTCATTCCCAAAGGTTCAACGCAACACAGGCGCTCTTTGTCATTCCTGCAACGTTCAGTGCAACACAGGCGCTGTTTCTCATTCCTGTAATGTTCAATGCAACACAGGCGCTTTTTGTCATTCCTGAAAAGTTCAGTGTAACAGAGGTGCTTTTTGTCATTCCTAAAAGGTTCAGTGTAACAGAGGCGCTTTTTGTCATTCCTAAAAGTTCAATGTAACAGAGGCGCTTTCTGTCATTCTTGAAATGTTAGGGCACCACAGTTCCTTTTACTAGGCATATCTTACGAAAGCGTTTTGTTTGCAGAATAGCCTTGATTAAAATGCAAGCCAACCCTTAGATTAAAATGCAAGCCAACCCTTAGAGGTTCTTCCCCGCAATAACAGAGAAACTTTCCAGTAATGATCAAGTTTGTGATGAAAACACTTGCGGGTAGTAAAATGAACACTTTCTGAATCCTTGTGCTGATCAGGTTGCCACACATTTCATTTCCTGGACATTGTTGTAAATACCATCCAACCAGAGTGTGTGTGTGTGTGTGTGTGTGTGTGTGTGTGTGTGTGTGTGTGTGTGTGTGTGTGTGTGTGTGTGTGTGTCTCTGTGTGTGTCTGTGTCCTGTGTCTGTGTATCTGTGTCTGTGTTGTTTGTTGTGTTGTTGTGTTGATGGTGGTGGTGGTGGTGGTGGTGGGTTTTGTTGTTGTTGTTGTTTTCGGGTGGAAGTTTAAAACAAAATTATATTGTGTTATTATTTAAGTAACTTGTTTGTCTTTTGCTGTCCTTGGTGTTGCTTGTTTGTTTATTTGTTCGCTCGTTCGTTCCTTCGTTTTTACGTCCTCTCCTTATATTCGGATTAATTTATTCTTCTTTGTGTTTGTAATTACATACCGTTTTGCTACACACACACACACACACACACACACACACACACACACACACACACACACACACACACACACACACACACACACGCACTCACGCACGCTCGCACGCACGCACGCACGCACGCACGCACGCACGCACGCACGCATGCACGCATGCACACACACACAGAGAGGTACACAAACACACACACACTAACGCATACCAGCACCCACATTCCACGAGAGAGAGTAACTTGGTGTTTTACGCCCAGTGAGAGAGAGAGAGAGAGAGAGAGAGAGAGAGAGAGAGAGAGAGAGAGAGAGAGAGAGAGAGAGAGAGAGAGAGAGAGAGAGAGAGAGAGAGACTTGGGGTTTTACGCCCACAGAGAGAGAGACAGAGAACGAACGAACGAACGAAAAAATTTTATTAACGAGGGTAAAGGAATAAGTACAATATACTTTTTTTTCATCCAGCCCTCCGGCAAAAACAACAACAACAACAAAACAATCGGAAATAAAATAATTATAAACTCAAAAACTCATATTAACTATTGAGAGAGAGAGAGAGAGAGAGAGAGAGAGAGAGAGAGAGAGAGAGAGAGAGAGAGAGAGAGAGAGAGAGAGAGAGACAGAGACAGAGACAGAGACAGAGACAGAGACAGACAGACAGACAGACAGACAGACAGTAAAATGAAGAGCATGCATGTATACATAATATACATTTCCGACCATAATTATTCACAAATATTGAGAATATAAATGTTCAAATCATGTTCAAAATCAAAGAAATAGTGCACATATCCTTAATCAAGACAGACAGACAGACAGACAGAGGGACAGACAGACAGAGACAGAGAGAGAGAGTAACTTGGTGTTTTACGCCCAGAGAGAGAGAGAGACGCAGGATTTCTGGCTGGAGATGTAATTTCACGTTGTCTGTGCCCGTTCCGAAGTGCCGCTATGAGACTGCAACCCTGCACCTCTCAGGCGGTCAGTGTTGGTGGCCCCAGCACAGTGCCGCCACACAACTACCCTACTGTCCGCTAAATCGCCAGCACAAGTAGCCTACCGCACGACGTCAACCTGGACACCATACTGACCACGCCAGACTGCACTGCGTACGGGAGACAACTCCACTGTTGGCAATGGCGTTGGTTGGCAGCTGTCAGACGAACCGAACGGAAGCCGCACGTTGACCTGAAGACGCAGAGAATGTCGGCCTTGTTTATGACGCCTCTGGTATAGACTGTATAGACTGCCGGCCTTGTTTATGACGTCTCTAGTATAGATTGCCGGCCTTGTTTATGACGCCTCTGGTATAGATTGCCGGCCTTGTTTATGACGCCTCTGGTATAGACTGCCGGCCTTGTTTATGACGCCTCTGGTATAGACTGCCGGCCTTGTTTATGACGCCTCTGGTATAGACTGCCGGCCTTGTTTATGACGCCTCTGATACAGACTGCCAGCCTTGTTTATGACGCCTCTGGTATAGACAGTATAGACTGCCGGCCTTGTTTATGACGCCTCTGGTATAGACTGCCGGCCTTGTTTATGACGCTCTGGTATAGACTGCCGGCCTTGTTTATGACGCTCTGGTATAGACCGCCGGCCTTGTTTATGACACCTCTGGTATAGACTGCCGGCCTTGTTTATGATGCCTCTGGTATAGATTGCCGGCCTTGTTTATGACGCCTCTGTATAAACTGCCGGCCTTGTTTATGACGTTCTGGTATAGACTGCCGGCCTTGTTTATGACACCTCCGTACAAACTGCCCGCCTTGTTTATGACGCTCTGGTATAGACTGCCGGCCTTGTTTATGACGCCTCTGGTATAGACTGCCGGCCACAAAATGCCAGCACTCGAGGTCATGTTTTTGCGACATGTCAAGAAATCGAGTGAAACGCTGTTTGTGTGTGTGTGTGTGTGTGTGTGTGTGTGTGTGTGTGTGTGTGTGTGTGTGTGTGTGTGTGTGTGTGTGTGTGTGTATGTGTGTGTGTGTTGCTGCTGCTGCTGTTGTTCTTTGGAGGGGTAAAATTAGCCGCAGATCAACAGCAACAAAAAAGAAAAGAAAAAAGCGACAAATCATTACTAAAATAAAAACATTCATACAAATAAACTTCTTTTTTTTCCCGCCAAACGTCAGAAGGCTAGTGCCTTTAAACATTCACTTTCTACAGGAGAATGGACACAACCCTCCTTGACTTCCACAGTAAAGACACCTTTCGCAAACGAAGCACTGTTTGGTCGTTGATCTACGGAGTCGGAGTAACGGTTCCTGCGTGCTAATGAGATATCCGCGGAATTGATGGAGATGTTTTCTGAGCGGAAAGAGCGATGGCTTGCCGAGGCTTTCGTGGATCTCCAGATGATGGGTAGTTGTCTCCCTTAGGGTTTTTCCGTCGTCTGAGCGCAGCCACATTCGCCGCTGTCTGTCGCCATGACAGCACTGCGACACACCATGCAAGAACAGTACCGGCTGCTTTTTTGTCATTGTTGTAGGTACAACTGTTGAAGATTACCGGGCCCAGCGGCATAGTGGCTAGTGCTTCGAACTGCGGGTCGGAATCTCCCGGGTTTAAATCCCATCAGTCATGTGGGATTTTTCGGCCCCGACTAGCTCCTACCGAGAGCTGGAAGTGCTAAGGGCCCAGTGGGAAGCCGGGACACGCAGCGCGGGATCAGTGCCTCTGAAGTCGGCATGGATGACAAATAAGTGCAATGATGGAATCAAAATATTAACACAGCGTTACGCCACGGGCTAAATGCTAAACAAAGCAGCGAATAGTACACCTGTCGCCTACTTGGAACTAAGAAGTACCGTTCAAATACCGGCATGCCCACAACAGTCATAGAAACAATTCCTTGACTCATCCTCACTTCGTCTCTCTGTATACATAACTGTGGCCCACTGAATGACTGTGACTGTCATGGACTGCGATAATGTGACTGAGACTGACTGTGAACGTGACTGTGACTGTAAATGTGACTGTAAACGTGACTGCGACTGACTGCAAATTTGACTCACTGTAAATGTGACTGAGACTGACCGTAAATATGAGTGAGTGTAAAGGTGACTGTCGTCTCACCGTGAAGCTGATGCCGGCTGTGGATGAGTGTAAACGTGACTGTGATTGAGTGTAAACGTGATGTGACTGACTGTAAACGTGACTGTGACTGACTGTGACCGAGTGTAAACGTGACTGTGACCGAGTGTAAACGTGACTGTGACTGACTGTAAACGTGACTGTGACTGACTGTAAACGTGACTGCGACTGACTGTGACTGGCTGTAAACATGACTGTGACTGACTGTAAACGTGGCTGCGACTGACTGTGACTGGCTGTAAACGTGACTGTCACTGAGTGTAAACGTAATGTGACAGACTGTAAATGTGACTGTGACTGGGTGTCCACGTGACTGTGATTGAGTGTAAATGTGACTGTCTGACTGACTGTAAACCTGACTGTGACTGATTGTAAACGTGACTGTGACTAACTGTAAACGTGACTGTGATCTCACCGTGAAGCCGATGCCGACTGTGGCGGAGAAAGCGCCGGCCTGGAACTTGCCTTGGTCAAACTGCACCAACAGCGACGTCTTCCCCACGCCGCTGTCCCCCACCAGGATCGTCTGCAACCACACACATTACCACCATCACTCGTCTCGCTCAACGGAATTGTACCAGTGACGACCTTCCACCACCACCATTACCACCACCACCACCACCACCATCACCACTTCCACGACCACTAACACCACTCCACTGTCTATCCCCACCAGAACTGTCTGCAACCTCCCATCACCATGGCCGTTCTCCTTGATCAACTCAACTGAACCAGGAACCACACCCCGCTCCCGCCTCCTACATCCACCACCACCACCACCACCACCACTACTCCACTGTTCCCCACCAGGATCGTCTGCAACCACACACATTATCACGCTCCGGAGACAATTGCTTTCAGTCGGCTGGGCCCACGTGAGTTTGTGCTGTCCCCGTTTAGAACAGTCTAGCACAGAGCCCCGCGCCATGTCACTCGCTCACACCTTTTATGCCACACTTCGTGAGCCTCAAACAGTTACGTAAACTAGCTTTGATGGACACAGCTTTATTCAGATTTACATTGTCATCCTGCGGTTAATCAGTATGTCACTCTTCGTTTGTTCTGCAGGACAGTGGTACCAACTGTTTTGCAGCTCCTCAAGCCTAGGTCTTCATTAACGGTCATAATTAACAGCATTTGGAGAGCGCAGCTGCAGTGGCTAGGACGCCAATACTCTATGCGCTTTACGCAAAAGGAGAGCGGGGGGGGGGGGGGGGGGGAGGAGGATATGATGGGGGGCGGGGAGGGGAATTACATGGAACCCGATGACATTCTAGAATAGGAGTAGACATAGCTACATAAAATGATCAAAACAAATAATAATTGCACATACTGTTGTACACTTGCTTTGGTTTAAACAAAGATTTATTCGAGATAAAGATACAGTGAATTGTTGTGTACTCATCAGCAAGCTTTCAAGATACAGTGAATTGTTGTGTACTCATCAGCAAGCTTTCAAGATACAGTGAATTGTTGTGTACTCATCAGCAAGCTTTCAAGATACAGTGAATTGTTGTGTACTCATCAGCAAGCTTTCAAGATACAGTGAATTGTTGTGTACTCATCAGCAAGCTTTCAAGATACAGTGAATTGTTGTGTACTCATCAGCAAGCTTTCAAGATACAGTGAATTGTTGTGTACTCATCAGCAAGCTTTCAGAGCTTATGGGCGATGTACGTACACACTTGCAGAGTGTATGTGTACGCTTGCTTTAAAACACATGCGCTACAAACATTACAACGGACACGTCGAGACGGATCTCTCGAACTTATTAACATTTAGTTTTGTAATCTATTTCTTTCTTCTTCTTCTTCTTCTTCTTCTTCTTCTTCTTCTTCTTCTTCTACCTTTTTTTTCTTGGGGAGGGGGGGGGGGGGCGAGGAGTCTAAAAAAAAGAAGTTTTGTAGCGGTGTGCGTGTGTGTGCGCGCGCGCGCGCGCGCAGGACTGTATATGTTACCCACGGGTCATTTGAGACAGTCCTCAGGGCTCTCCTAGTAACATTCACGTAATCGCGATGTTCAAATAAAGCTCTTTCGGCAATTGTCGGCAAAATTGTGTTACGTAGCGGGAGCAGCCGATACTTACAACTGGTTTCCACAACGACGCCAGGGGCGAGCACTCCGAGCTAGACTATTGCTTCACGATTGATATCCGGCCCTCTTGCCTGCGGAGACGGCATCAACGTTTTATGTTTGTGAGTGCAATTTTCTTTATACCCGCCCTGCAACCATTGTGGCATTATTTTACCAGCTGTCTCGGTATACACTCGCATAAATGCTAAGTGGCGCGGGGATGGCTCAGTGGTAGAGCGCCTGACTCACGATCGAAAGGTCGCGGGTTCGAGTCCCAACAGGAACGGCGGGAGAATTTTCTTCTCCAGGATCAACCTTCTCTGCTAACTCTTATTTCGGTTTCTGTTCTACCCCCGTGTTACCGCAGTAGCACCTAAAAGATCGCGGTCATTTTGCCAAAAGTGCAGGTGGCTGGTTACAGCTAAACTCACATGCATTCTACATATGTGGCTTCTGTTAACTGGTACATAGTTGTATGGTGCACACAGAACGTGCACCGAAACGGCAGCAGTTTCACGTGGCACCAGCCATGTAACAATCAAACAGCGTTGTCAGTACACCACTGCGGTGGATATTAAAACACACGCTATGGAAGGATACAGTCGCTCATTCAGAACCATATGCGACATCAATACAGTACGTCTGCTCGTGAGCAGAGAATAGCACTGGCCGGTTCCTACCCAGAGCTGGGAGAGCTATGGGCCCAATGGGAAGGTTGGAACCACACAGCCGAGCTTCATCCACTTAACGGATGCGTTTTTGAGGGTGTTGCTCTAATTACTTGACCAACATTGCAGGTGCCGCAGTTCCCGGGCCTGGTTAACACCGGGATAATTGTGACAGTAAGCGTGGTCTGCGGCCCTGTCAAGTAGTCTCAAACCGAAATGGACCTCCATAGCATCATCACTTATCATCCTCATCCTCATCGATCACTGCAAAAAAAAAAAAAAAAAAAAAAAAAAAAAAAAAAGAAGAGAATAGCACTATACATATTTTTTTTAAATCAGTAATAATAATAATGTGCTTCTGTCTTAGCTCCGTTTGCGGTGTGACACGGAGCTGAGCAAAGTCGTCATGCGGGGTCTGTACTTACTTTGCCCTTGCCGACAGGAGTTAAGCACAATAAACATTATTTCAGGTATAACTTGGCAAAAATATGAGCCCAATACAAAACTGGTGTGAACAAGGCCGAAAGAGCCCAATATGAACTGGTGTGAATAAGCCAAAAGAGCCCCATACAAAACTGGTGTGAACAGGGCAAAAAGAGCTCAATACAAAAGTGGTGTGAACAGGACCAAAAGAGCCCAATACGAAATTGGTGTGAACAAGGCCAAAAGAGTGTGAGCAAGACCAAAAGAGCCCAATAAAAAATAAAAATAAAAACTGGTGTGAACAAGGCCAAAAATAGCCCAATCACAATGTAAAATTGGTGTGAATAATCCAAAAGAGCCCAATACAAACTGGCGTGAATAAGCCAAAAGAGCCCAGTACAAATTGGTGTGAAGAAATCAAAAGAGCCCAATACAAAACTGATGTGAATGAGCCAAAAGAGCCCAATACGAATTGGTGTGAACAAGGCTAAAAGAGCCAAAAACAAAACTGGTGTGAATGAGCCCAAAGAGCCCAATACAAATTGGTGTGAACAAGGCCCAAAGAGCCCAGTACAAAACTGGTGTGGATAAGCCCAAAGAGCCCATTACAAAACTGGTGTGGATACCGACGTGTATAAGCCAAAAGAGCCCATTGACAAACTGGTGTGAGCAAGACCAAAAGAGCCCATTACCAAACTGGTGTGAACAAGGCCAAAAGAGCCCATTACCAGACTGGTGTGAACAGGGCCAGAAGAGCCCATTACCAAACTGGTGTGGATAAGAGCCCAAAGTCCGGCTGGTTACAGTCCCAAAAGGATCTTGCTTCTAGCACCGCTTCACGCCACAGCTGCAGGTAGGGGGCCCAGAAGCCTATCGGAAAGGCAGCTTGCAAGAGACCAGGGACACTACACTCTGGTCTCAGACCCGGTCTTCAGCGCTGGGGCAGGTGAGAGTGTAAAATATCGAAAGGGGTACCTTCCCTGTACGCGGCTACCCCTGTGAGCACTGGGTCCAGTGTGTGCAGGGTGGCGAAGGAAAGTACTAAAGTGGCAGAGAACCACGACACCAACAGTCTTTTGTTGTCCTGCCTTCCTTGCCATCATTGTGACCTGTTCCTGCCAGCTCCGTTATTGTGGATGTTATGTGCACATCCTACAATCATGGTTTTATGTGTATTACGTATGTCGGAATGACAAACGGTGCACGTCATGTATCTCTATTACTGTTAATTTGCGTGAATTAATTACTACACGGCTGTGCAGCCGTCACTACAGCACACTTTTGTGTCATGATGGATATACTGAACATAACTGAGACCGCATTTTGCAGAAGACTGTTTGTGTAAATTAATATGTATGTGGTAAAAACAGTTAGTCTGGTGATGCGAGTGAGGACATAGCTAGTGGTTTTGTATACTCTGCGTGCTCAGTAAGGCGGGCCAACGTATCGTATTCCATCACTGTTGCTGTCACAGTGTTTCAAGACTCTCTCTCTCTCTCTCTCTCTCTCTCTCTCTCTCTCTCTCTCTCTCTCTCTCTCTCTCTCTCTCTCTCTCTCTCTCTCTCCTCTCTCTCTCTCATCACTGAGTGGTGTATGCATGAATGAGACTGTTACATTGTTGAATTTAACTGTTGTTTATTTGTAACTTTATACATGGCTAAATGTAATGTTTTGTCTATGTGTATGAATCGAACGTCACCAAGACAAATTCCTCTGTACATTTTAATGTCACTGGCAAATAAATATCCTTGTATATATTATCCTTGTATCCTTGTATATGTGCATCTGGCGCTGTGAACATACTACGTTTTGTGTAGAAATTCTTATAAATTCTCATGTATGAAATTTCACTTACTCAGTTATGCTTACATGTATATAAATTATGCCATGTAATTTTATATTTACTCTTAAGTATCTTGGCAAGGACTAGTTGTTAAACAAGTTTTTGACAGAACCAAACTACAGTCCTTGTAAAATAAAGTTTTTGAGCTCGAGTTCGAGGTCTCTTCATTAGTAGCTTAGCAAGAACTAGTTGTTATACAGGCCGTTTTTTCCCCCACTGAACCTAAAGTACAACCCTTGTCAAATAAAGTTTTCGACTCTCTCTCTCTCTCTCTCTCTCTCTCTCTCCTCTCTCTCTCTCTCTCTCTCTCCTCTCTCTCTCTTACTGTTCTTTATAAGATAAGCATTGACTGCTTCTGTTTTCTTTTCCGATACTAGTCATATGAACTGATCAGATGTTCTGCTGCTTCATTTGCTCATAATATGCTCACCGTATGCTCATAATATGTAACTGAATGATGTATGGCATGTGTTCATCTGGCGCTGTGAGCACGCTATGTTTTGTGTGGAATTCTCATGTATAACGCTTCACTCACTCATTCATGCCTATATTATGTATATAAGTAATGCCTGTAATTTGATATCTATTTATCAGTAGCTTAGCAAGGACTAGTTGTTAGACAGGTTTTTGACTGAACCTAAACTACAATCCTTGTAAAATAAAGTTTTTGAGTTCAAGTTCGAGTTCTCTCTCTCACTGCACACACACACACACACACACACACACACACACACACACACACACACACACACACACACACACACACACACACACTTTGTAAATAGCTGCACCAATGCCCTATGCTGTCTCTGCCAAGATTTTGTCCTGAATAAACCACTACCATAACTCTGTGACTCTCTTTCTCTCTCCTTCTCTCTCACCCACACACACACATATGCACACACACACGCACGTACACACATGCGCGCGCACACACACACACACACACACACACACACATGCACACTGAGATGGAGTCAGTTTTACCTGGGGTGTGCAGCAGTGGTGGTTGTCCATGATGTCCTGGAGGTGGTGGACAATGGCCCGAGTCTGTGCCACGCTGGAGCCCCACCTTTGCACAATGGACAAGTCATAAAGGATGAATGACACTTGCCACGGGGCGTGAACCAGAGGAAACACACTGGAGCCCCTGGTTCAAGACCACCCTTAAAACCACAAAACTAACTGATCTTAACCCTTTCCAAAAACCCTTAAAACCACAAAACTAACTGATCTTAACCCTTTCCAAAAACCCTTAAAACAACAAAACTAACCGATCTTAACCCTTTCCAAAAAACCCTAAAACCACAAAACTAACTGATCTTAACCCTCTCCCAGCCCTGAGCCGGTCTGGCAGGGTGCTTGAGACGAGCATGGGAAAGTAATCTTAAAATAAAGTGTACCAGAAAACAAAACAAATTGAAAAGGAGCAGAATCAACACACAAGGGAGTTAATTAGCACTCAAAATACATAACACAAGTACAACAGCAAAGACCCGAGTTGCCCACGGTAACTCTCACCTTGCATGCGTGTAAATACAAGGTACATAAACTCTACAAGCAGAGAGGCAATAAAAAAAAACCCAACAAACCTGTTGTTTAAGCGGTGCAGGTGCTGCATCTGCGTGGTGAAGCGAATCTCTTCGTTCACCTTGCTCTCCATTTTCCAGCTGGCAGGGGGGACGATGCAGCACATGCCGAACGGCTCCGCCTTCTCGCGGATGCTCTCGATGTACGTGATCGGGTCTGCGAAATCGTCCTCCGTGGGATAGAAAGTGGGCACTTTCTCCAGGTTGGAGAGCTCTGAATCCTGAGAAATGGATGTGGCGCTGGTACTCTCTGGTGCGGACTTTTTGGGTGTGACTGGAGAGCAGAGAGATGGGGGATATTAGGTGGGGTCACAGGGTCAAGGACTTTGC
>OY757541.1:46681446-46698946 GCA_963584105.1 Alviniconcha strummeri
GAGACTGTCTAAAGCCAGCTTGTTGTTTATCTTTTAATTTCTCTGACAAGTCCGTTGATTTTTCGATTTTTTTCTGCTCCTCTTCTCCCCCCCACCCCCTTCCCCCCAGCCCCTTCCCTGCCCCCTTCTCCTGGGCCTCTCACACACCCCGCCCGCCCCCATCTATTCTCCCCCTCCTCCTCCCCCCCCCCCCCCCCCCCCCCCCCCACTCCCCACCGTCTTAATGTTCTGTGCGCGGACGAGCTGAGAGCTTTTAAACATGTAGACGGGCGCTCCAGAGAATGTTATTATATGGAGAGCTAACAGTCTGGAATGGAATCGGAAGAAACTCGTAACTTCGTTACAACTCTATCTGCATTTGGACAATTAGATCATGAGCACATAACTTGGTTACACACGTACTACCTGCAATTCTCCAGCTGAACAGGGTTCAGTCAACTCAGTATTAATTTTCTACAAGCGCCCAAGTACGGGTAATGGTGTTTTATAATCCTTTATTAATTCATATTTCAGGTTCCTGCGTTGAGCACACGTCTCCCTGAGCAAGTGTTCGCTGGCAATCGATTTCCTCCACCACGCTGCCTCCGAGCGGCAACAGGGCAGCGGCGACAACTCCAACATGACATCGAGCAACTCGCTCATCACCGCTTGTGTCCCTTGACCGCTCTCGCTCGTTGACTAGACCAAACCAAACCAAACCACACAGTAAGTAAGTAAGTTGGTGTTTTACGCCGAGTCAACCGGTACGGTTATATCAGGGCGATAACCACACAGTAAATCAAGCCAAACCACACAGTAAATCAAACCAAACCACACAGTAAATCAAACCAAACCACACTAAGTCAAACAAAACCATACAGTAAATCAAACCAAACCACACTAAGTCAAACCAAACCATACAGTAAATCAAACCAAACCAGACAGGAGAGGGTAGACCAACACAGACATGATACCGAACCAAACAGGCAGACCATACAAGAGAGCAGACAAACCAGACAGCTGAAAGTAAACCAGGCCAAAAATTAGACTGAAGACAAAATTAGAAAGCAGGGGGCAAATTAAACTAGATAACAGCATACCAGCTCAAACAGTAGACCAACTCCGACAGTCGACCGACTCACAGTCGACCAGCAGTCGACCATCTCAGACAGCAGACGCCAGACCACAAAACAAAACGTAGGCTAGCAAGCAAACAAACCAGACGGCAAAAGGCAACAAACCAGACATCAGACCAAATCAGACAGACTAGTGCACACAAAACCAGACTACAAATATAACAACAAAACTGTAACTGTGTTGGACGCCATAGCACAGAAACCAGTGACAGAGCTTGTCACTAGGTCAGACGGCACAGAAACCAGTGACAGAGCTTGTCACTAGGTCAGACGGCACGGAAACCAGTGACAGAGCTTGTCACTAGGTCAGACGGCACGGAAACCAGTGACAGAGCTTGTCACTAGGTCAGACGGCACAGAAACCAGTGACAGAGCTTGTCACTAGGTCAGACGGCACGGAAACCAGTGACAGAGAACGTAACTTGCTCAGACGGCACAAAAACCAGGGACAGAGCACGTAACTGGGTCAGTCAAAGGGCAGTGAAACAAGAGCACATTACTCGGTTGGTTGGCAAAGAAACCAACCACAGAGCACGCCACTGGTTCGGTTGGGGGGGGGGGGGGGGGGAGAGAAGAAAAAAAAGATTAAAAAAAAGGGGGGGGGGTAACCAGTGACAGAGCACGTAATAGGTCGACCGGTAGTGTCTTTCACACGGCAATGCCTTGACTGGTGCCAAATTTCGTTAGCGAAATAATGGATTCTTCGCCCGCCAGCATGACAGGAAGCTGCTACAGCTGATTAAGGGAGTAGAAACAAAGGGCACTGCTGCTACCGCTCTGTGAGGTGGAAACAAAGGGCACTGTTGCTACCCCTCTGTAAGGTGGAAACAAAGGGCACTGTTGCTACCCCTCTGTAAGGTGGAAACAAAGGGCACTGTTGCTACCCCTCTGTAAGGTGGAAACAAAGGGCACTGCTGCTACCCCTCTGTGAGGTGGAAACAAAGGGCACTGTTGCTACCCCTCTGTGAGGTGGAAACAAAGGGCACTGTTGCTACCCCTCTGTGAGGTGGAAACAAAGGGCACTGTTGCTACCCCTCTGTAAGGTGGAAACAAAGGGCACTGTTGCTACCCCTCTGTAAGGTGGAAACAAAGGGCACTGTTGCTACCCCTCTGTGAGGTGGAAACAAAGGGCACTGTTGCTTTGTGAGGAGAATAATTATATGACTAGAGACAAGGAGGACATTGTTCTTGGTCCTTAGCTGCTGATTCTTGCTTCCTAGTTCTAGTCCTTTAAAATGATTGTGTGTCCTTGGCTGTGGGTCACTACGCCCAGGTACTCGGTCCTTATCTCTGTCCTTGATGTGGGGCTCCTAGTCCTAGGTGGTCAGTCCTCAGCAGTCAGTCCTCTGATCTTTCCTCGGTTTTAAGTCCTTAGTCCTTGACATTCAGTCCTTGGCTCTTGGGCTTTGGGTCCTTGTCCTTGATTGTGGGTCCTTAGTCCTAGGTAGTCTGTCCTTGTCTCCTCATATTAGCAGCCAGTCCTTCGCTCTGTCCTTTACTGTGTCCTAAGTAGTCAGTCCTTGGCTGCCTTTGGCTCTTAGTCCTTGTTTGCGGGTTCATAATCCTCAGCACTCGGTAGCTGGCTCGGTTCTTGGTTGTGTGTCCGTAAATCGTCAGCAGCCAGCCCTTGGATCTGTCCTTGGTTGCGGGTCCTTTATTCTCACCAGTGGGTCCTTACCTGTGTCCTTGGTTGAGAGCACTTAGTCTTAGGTAGTCAGTCCTTGGCTGTTTGGGTCGTTGCTGTGGGTTTTTTCTCGTTGATTACTGGAGCATTGCACAGCCCTACGGCTACAAGCCCTGGCAACTTTCCATAGTCTCCGGCTCTCCTGATAAACTGGCCATACCCTCTGGTTCTTCTGATAAACTCGAGATTCTGTCTGGCTCTCCTTGTAATTCGCCATACGGTCTGGCTCTTCTAATAAACTCTGACAAAACGTATCGTATTACTCAGTAGCTCGTCTAACAAACTCGTATTACTCAATGGCTCTTCCGATAAACTCGCAATACTCTCTAGTCCTTCCAAAAATGATCGCCATACACTTTGGCTCTTCTGACACCAAAATACACAGAAAAGCTATACTATCTGGTTGTACAGATAAACTCGCCAAACCTTCTGGATTTTCTAATGCACTCTCCAGACTGTCTGTTCTTTCTAATAACTCGCCACATTATCTGGCTTTTCTAACAAGTTCGCCATAGTCCCTGGCTCTTCACTCTTTAGATGAAGTTGCCACGCTCTGGCTCTGTCAGTAAACTCGCCACATTCTCTGGTTCTAAAAAAAATTAAACTCGCCATACCCTCTGGTTCTTCAGACAAGCTCGACACACTCTGGTTCTTCAGATAAACTCAGAATACTCTCTGGCTCTTCAGATGAAGTCATCATAGCAACTCTTCAAATAAAACTGCCATATGTTTTGCCTCTTCAGATGAAATCGCCATTATGTTTTGCCTCTTCAAATAAAATCGCCATACTCTTTGGCTCTTAAATTCAGTCAAATAAACTGGCTATACACACTTGGCCTTCAAAACAAAAATAAACACAAAAACACGCACCATAAAAACTAACTGTACAAAAATATATATATATATAAAAACTATTTAAAAAAAATAAAAACTCAGCATATTCTCTAACTCTCCAGAGAGACTCTTGCTGTGGTTCTCCAAATTAATCCACATACAAACTGGCTCTTCAGATAAACTCGCCACACAATACCAGTTCTTCCAACACACTCGCCATAGAAACTGGCTCTTCAAATAAACTGGCCACACAAACTGCCGCCCCTTCAAATAAACTCGTGCTACAAACTGGTCGTAACAGTTCTCCCTACCGAATAACCTGTCAACTCTTATTGATCCACTTTTCTGCTAGAATAGGGAATAAAGTCGGAAGACAGAGCGCCGCTGGAGACTGTCCCCTTGGTGGTGGTGGTGGTGGTGGTGGTGGGAGGGGGTGTAGCAGTAGGGACGACGACGCGCTGGGGACTGTGGTCACGGGATGACTGTCAAGAGACTCGATCAGAAGACATTTATTTCACTGTTATGCATCTGACCCTCCGTTCACTTGCACTACCCCCTGGCCTCCCTTGCGTCACGCTGTATGCAGCACGGACTACGGTCTTGTAACAGCACAGCACCGAGTTCAGCCCCAAGACCGCATTCTACATAAATCAACAGCAGGAAGGTATCAAATATGGAAGGCGGAAGGAATAAAGCATGTATATGGGATGCGCATGGAAAACAAATCACAACTTCCAAACGAAGGGAGATAAAGAGCAACACGGCCTCCGGTCCACAGACAGCGCCAGCATTACACAGAAGACGGGAGGCTGAATAAATCAATAGAACGAAGGAAAGAGCTGGGTTTTAACGCCAAGTCAGCCATGGCGGTTATATCAGGGCGATCATAAATCAATAGACGAAAGGTGTGAGATACGGACGGCCTATGGAAAGCACACAATAACTGCCAAAAGCGACAGTGACATTTACTTTCTTATTATAGTGTCCTATTTTACGAAGAATGCATAGCCAGTCCTAGATGTTTCGATATACTTTTCACTGAAGGGACTTGCCGACCAACCAGCAAAAGATGGGATTCTGTGTAGCCTTAGAGCGTGGTCAAAGGAACACAAACGAAATGATTCTGTGTACACTATAGCATGACGAAAAGTACGCAAAAGACAGGATTCTGTGTAGCCTTATAGTGTGTGTGTGTGTGTGTGTGTGTGTGTGTGTGTGTGTGTGTGTGTGTGTGTGTGTGTGCGTGCGTGCGTGCGTGCGTGCGTGCGTGCGTGCGTGCGTGCGTGCGTGCGTGCGTGCATGCGTGCGTGCGTGTGTAAGTAAGTAAACATGGTGCTTAACGTCCACAGATTATTAGGGACCGGGTGTGCGTGTGTGTGTGTGTGTGTGTGTGTGTGTGTGTGTGTGTGTGTGTGTGTGTGTGTTTGCGTGTGTGCGTGCGTGCGTGTATGTGTGTGTAGCCTTATACTCTGTGTGTGTGTGTCTGTATGTGTGTTTGTGCGTGCGTGCGTGCGTGCGTGCGTGCGTGCGTGCGTGCGTGCGTGCGTGCGTGCGTGCGTGCGTGCGTGCGTGCGTGCGTGTGTGTGTGTGTGTGTGTGTGTGTGTGTGTGTGTGTGTGTGTGTGTGTACGCGCGCCCGCGCAGGCGAGGCTAAGGTTAGGGTTACGGTGTTACTAAACGAATGCAAAAGACAGAATCCTATGTAGCCTTATTGCGTGACCAACGGAACGCAGAAGAGAGAAGGGAAAACAAAAACAACAAAAACGGCGACAAAGACGTAACTCACGGGCGAAGGGTTTTCATCAGTTCTTTGCCGGAAGTTCAAAGGATGGACTTGTTTACGACCATTTGCTTCGTGGGGGGTGAAGCTGTCAAAGCCAGCGCAGCGAGTGCACGGTCTCTCGGGGACACGGGCAGCCAACGCCGGAGACGTTATCGCTGTCAAGTGACTGATGGGCCTCGTCCCAGTGCCAGCCCCACATTTATCACGGGGAAAAAAAAAATAAAAAAAATAAAGAAAAACAAACAGAAATCGCCCCCTGGGACGCGTCGTTGTTGGATACAGGTTGTGAGTAGAGGGAGCGTTTGTACCTGACAAGTGCGGTCTGTTTTAAGTCCGTGTTCTTTGACCTCCGTCCCCCTTATCGACGTTGTGTCCCGTGAGCTTTCAGTCGGAGATGCTTTCTGGCAAATTCACGTCCTCTGTGACTGATGACCGTTATCAGAGGAAAGTACTGTAACAGAGCGTATTGTGTTACAATGATCTCGAGTTGGGAGTGGTGTTCCAGGAGGCTGTCTGATCACGGCAAATTGGAGAACGGAGACTTTACCGACTTCACGTTTGTCACGGGAAATTAATCTAAGCAGTGTGAAACAGAACGAGGCCCAGAGCGCCTGTGCAGAATCGACAAACAAGGGAGTCAGCACTCGAAAGACGTCACACAAACTGTAAACAACATTTAGGGTGCATGAATGTTTCAGTATATGCACATGCATGAATGTTTCAGTATATGCACGTGCATGAATGTTTCAGTATATGCACGTGCAAGTGATCCTGCGTGTAAGGGATATAGATCAGGCGGAATATATCTATGGATACATATGCAAATGTATCTATGTTTTTCGCGACTGTAATGTGTGCGTGCGCGCGCGCGCGCGCGAGTGTGTGTGTGTGTGTGTGTGTGTGTGTGTGTGTGTGTGTGTGTGTGTGTGTGTGTGTGTGTGTGTTGTGTGTGTGTGTGTGTGTGTGTGTGTGTGTGTGTGTGTGTGTGTGTGTGTGTAAAATTTGTTGACATATTTTGTTATCTTGATAATTGTAAGATCTAATATCACTTAAGTGAAAAGACTAAATAAAAAGGAAGAAGAAGCTATAAACACAAGAACAAAGTCACCTGGACATGCATATTCGGTAATCAAGGGCCTGATGTGTCGGTCACTAGGTTTAGCGTCGTGTCAGCCACATAAGGTCACCTGGAGACGAGGGGGTAGTTGAATTGGATTCTAACGTCCTGACAGCCACACAGGGTCACCTGACGACCAGGGGGTAGTTGAACTGGATTCTAACGCCCTGTTAACATCACAGGCCCACCACAGGACGAGAGACAGAAGGGAGAGTTAGATGGCAGTCTCAGGACAACCAACGGTAAAGACCTTGAAGGCGGCACTGACGACTGTTCAACCAATCACTGCCGCCGACAGAGCAGGTGATGGTCAACCCACTGCGGAACGAGCCACAGTGTCGTGCTGTTGGCCGGTACAGTCCCCTGGTTCCCAGGGTCGTGCTGTTGGCCGGTACAGTCCCCTGGTTCCCAGGGTCGTGCTGTTGGCCGGTACAGTCCCCTGGTTCCCAGGGTCGTGCTGTTGGCCGGTACAGTCCCCTGGCTTACAGCAAAGTGTCGTCCTGTTGGCCGGTACAGTCCCCTGGCTCACAGCAAAGTGTCGTGCTGTTGGCCGGTACAGTCCCCTGGCTTACAGGGTCGTGCTGTCGGCCGGTACAGTCCCCTGGCTCACAGCAAAGTGGCTGAGGTCGGCTTACAGCTATTCTTATTTAGGACTGGTCCCTTTCGTCCTCATCTACAGGGACATGGTTCGTAATGCGATCGATATTCCCGACCCCATGACTGATCTAAACTTGTCCCTCCTGGGATGTAACTATCAGAAAGGGAGACAACAATTCTGATTAATGTCCCTGAAATGTCTTGGAAACGTGCTCTTCGCACTCCCCGCCCCCTTAGGTACGGATATCAAAAAAGGAGACAAAATGTCAATTACTGCTCCATATCACAGGGGTAGAATTACCACCCTCCAACCTGCGGATTTCAGGAAGGGAGACAACAACGCAGATTACTGCTCCTTAGCACAGAGTCAGAGTATTTCCCCTTGAGTGTGTGCATCGTGGAATGATGACTGCCCTACAGCCCGAGGGTCAAGGATCCGATGCAGGGCCATCCCGTGGGTACTTGGATACGGGCACCAAAAAGCGATACAGCAGTCTGAATAACCGGCCTTTGCAGCAGCTATAGCCGAGTGTCTCCCCTTGGATGCCGGCATCAGAAAGGGAGACAACAATATGGCTTATTGCCCCCTAGGGAGAGGTAGTGTCCCCTTTAAAGGAAGACGTCAATTCGGATTATTGCCCCATCGCCCAAAGGTAATGTGGCCCCTTCAAAGGGAGATCAGCAGCTGTGTGGGTAAGGAGGCGGTGCTGACCTCTCGCAGCACGAGATGCAATGGCTGGTCTCTTCTTCTTCTTCTTCTTCTTCTTCTTCTTCTTCTTCTTCTTCTTCTTCTTCTTCTTCTTCCCGGGCTCTGTCAGAGCGTTGCAAGTCCTGCAGTGATGTGTATTTAAAATGTGGTCACGGTCAGGGTCTTGGGAGTTATTAAGACCATATTAATAAATTAATAAACAAGACAGTCAACCTAAAGTTAAAACTATGTACGTGATCTTGTTGGTATTCATCGAGAGGTGGGGACTGGCTGGAGGTTGTGAAGACTTTGAAAGGACTCAAGAGAAGGGCTGAAGAGACAGCCGTGGTCTCTTTCCTCGAGTTGTTCGTGACGGTAGTTTCCATGGACACTGTCATGACCTTGTTCCCTACAACGGTTGAAACAGAACGCTGCAAAGTACAGAAGTGACTACACGGCGGGGAATTACAATTACCCTATTAATGTCTACCGTTCCGATGGTAGTCGGCTACACGCTTGAGCTAGTACCTTTACACAGGCTGCCCCAAACCCGCAGAGGTTTCGGTGAACGATAAGCATCACTGTTTCAATGGGTTTGGTCTGCCGGACGGAGTCAGTGATTCTGTAGGTCGGGAAACAAAACTGGTTCGTCTGTGTGTGTGTTCGTGCGTGCGTGCGTGCGTGCGTGCGTGCGTGCGTGCGTGCGTGCGTGCGTGTGTGTGTGTGTGTGTGAGACGGCGACGTCTTCGTTCTCTGTGCTTCGACGCCGCTCACCTCACAGTGTTTTCAGTCAGCCTACGTCTAGTTGGTGTTGTTTGCCAGAGTCCGCGAAGACGAGGGTAGAGTTGATCAATATTGTTCAACTGTTGCCTTACAGCAGAGGGATTTAAGCCTAGGACTGACAGGCACGGTGTAGGAATTCCGCCTCCCCTATGTCATGCAGCAGCACCAGCAATGTAACTCTTAGGGACGTGCCGGCTTTTAGTGTTTCTTTTTTGCTTTTGTTTTTGTTTTTTAACCACTTTTTTCATTCTCTTTCTTCGACGTGTTTTCACTTGCGGGGCCTCTTCGCTCAGTGAAAGCCACTCACTTTGCTAATGGGTGCTTGCAGTCATTCATTAAGTGAATGAACGTGGTGCTGTGGCTGGTCCTACGGCTGTATTGATTACACCGTAAGCGGTGGCTTTTCCTCTCCAACAGAGCCGTTAGCCCGTTGGTAACGCATGCGCCCACGTGGCGAAAAGTTGGTAGGACACCATTAGCAACCCGGTCAGCAGGCCAGTGGTAATTCATGTAACTCGTCTTACTAGGCTTAACGGATAACGGCAATGGCGCTGGTGGAAACACGATCATCACACAGTTCACACACACTTTGCAGTCAGCAGGGTTTGCATAAAACAGTTTAGGCAAAAATGATACAGATACTTAAAGGTACAAAGATAATCAGATGATGCACACAAGATTATCAAAGAATGCGTAAACATTGAATGGAACAAAGATGATCAGATAATACAAATATCATAATAATAATAGATACAATTTGTATAGCGCTATTCTCTGGTGTGCACAAACTCACTGCGCTTTACAACATTCTCCAACACTTATTTTCTAAGTGAGAAAAAAATCGAAGTAACATGTTCACGAAAGTAATACATTAAAAAAAAAATGACAACTAACAATATATATGCATAAAAAATATAACAACTAACAATATATATATACATAAAAATATGACAACTAACAATATATACATACAAAATATGAAGAACACGTGCCGTATGAGAAGCAGCAATATACAAACATGATTAGAAAATGACGACATTGAAGCATACAATGATCTAATGGTAGTGGAAGCAATAAAATGTGCACCAATAAAATCAGACAGCAGAGGCAATGGCTTCCGCGGGCCACAAGATTTGGCCATGGACCTGTATAATTATATAGGTCCATGGTATGGCGGTACTACCAGAGTTCTGGAGCTTAGGCATTGGTCACAGTTTGTCACTAATATGTCAACCGACATCCGAGGACATGAAGCTCTACATCATCAGTGGTACCATAGGCAACTAAACGTAGAGGCATACTTGGTGCTGCAGGCACGAAACCACTGCAAGTGTAATCAGGCAGCCAGTCTTTTACCCACAACGGTAATAAAAAATACTGCAGCCAGTAAAATGCACAAAGATATTCAGATAATGCAGGCAAGATCTAATCGCAACTTCCAGACTGACTGTGACAACAGAAACTGATGCAGTTGCACATGCTGTCCGCTTGCCTGCCGCGAGATGGTACTGCCAGGCTGCGCGTGCATGTGCTCATTCTAACAGACTAAACCAGTTTGCGACAAGCATTGAAAAGTATAATGGGAAACCCAGACTGGCCTGCGACAATGTTCGACATTCGCTATGGTACTCGAGGACTTCAAAGGCCCCTGAAGACTTACTGTCGCTGACTTGCTGGAGCCAGGGGAACTGACCAGCTAGTCGGACTGGCAGACAAAGCAGCATCTACAAGAGGATTGCGTCTCGGAAGATCTGAAGTGTGCAGGAGCTTGAGACACTACTAGAGGGCGCAAAGCCGAGGACATCACTCCATAGTTCAGGAGCTGTGTGAGAGTCGAGGTGGCCGTCCTGGGCTGTCCGTCCTAACGAGCCTTCTGGTTTCCATGGACGTAAAGCTATATTGAACCATGCTTCAGCATTGGTCTCAGCTTGTCCCTAATATTTCAACCGACATCCGAGGATATTAAGCAATACAACCGAACCGGACATCATTCCATCGACCGCCTGGAGGAGAGAGGAGAAAAAAAGAGGAGAAAAAAACAGCAGCTGACGATCAGACTGGAAACTACGAAACAGACCCATTGTAAACCTGACCAAAGACGGAACTATTCAACGCAAAAAGTACGAAACAGAACCATTGTAAACCTGACCAAAGACGGAACTATTCAACGCAAAAAATACGAGACAGAACCATTGTAAACCTGACCAAAGATGGTACTATTCAACGCAAAAGATGGAACTATTCAACGCAAAAATTATGGATTTCGCTGAGCGAATATAACTTAAATGAAGTAACTAAACAGAAACTGCACGCGGTGACAGGTACAAGATACGCCTAATGAAATAATTCAGCAATAACACGCGCACAGTAATCAAATAAAGCGGAGCCCAAAACATGCGGCTGCGTGAACACGCCTGGCAGCCAGTAGCAGCATCACATGCACAGGCCGGATGGACGGCCCCGCTTTTCCATGTCAAGTCTGTGTGTGAATTATTTATCGGCTGGTTGTGCCGAACGGTCTTGTCTCGTGACGTCACCGAAATGTCCCGACAAGGGCTGACGAGGGCGGGGGGACGAGGACGGGGGGTGGGGGGGGTGGGGGGGGGGGTAGGCCCACCATGTGCATGCAACGCTTCTAGACAATGGCTGTCACACTGTAGCAGCGAGCAATGGAATTGTCAAACAATCACATGCGTAACAGGATCTCTCTCTCTCTCTCTCTCTCTCTCTCTCTCTCTCTCTCTCTCTCTCTCTCTCTCTCTCTCTCTCTCTCTCTCTCTCTCCACCCCCGTCGACAGCGACACCACCCCAGTCGACAGCGACACCCCCCCCCCCCCCCCCCGCCAACAGCGACATCACCCCCGTCGACAGCGACAACACCCCCGCCAACAGCGACACCATTCCCGTCGACAGCGACAACACCCCCAGCAGCAGCGACACCAGCCCCGTCAACAGCGACACCGTCCCCGTCAACAGCGACAACACCCCCGTCAACAGCGACACCACCCCCGTCGACAGCGACGCCACCCCCGTCAACAGCGACAACACCGCCGTCGACAGCGACAACACCCCCGTCGACAGCGACAACGGCGACACCGTCCCCGTCAACAGCGACAACACCACCGTCGACAGCGACACCACCCCCGTGAACAGCGACAACACCGCCGTCAATACCCCTGCCATCAGCGACAACACCCCCGTCGACAGCGACACCACCGCCGTCAACAGTGACAACATCCCCGTCAACAGTGACAACATCCCCGTCAACAGCGACAACATTCCCGACAAAGACAGTCATACCGTCTTTTCCGACAGTACTGTACCGTCTGCGGCTGACTACTGCTCGGACACCTTTGTCTGCACGCTGTGCAGCGCTGGAGTCCGCACACTTTTTGGCCAGTTCAAGGTCGAACAGACAAACAGCGTGAAGAGTGTTGTGGCGGGACTGAAGGACGAGTTGGCGGAGTTGAGGAGAGAACACCTTGATCTAAAGGCTTCACATCAGCAGTCCCTGGGAAAAATCAAGGCGCTTCAAGACAGGGTATCGGCACAGGGGATGCAAAAGGTTAGAAGCCAGGACTTTCCGCCGCCCCAAGCCCGAACCAACGCTCTGCCGCCATCAAAACCTCAAGCACACGTGGAAAAGCTGGACTGCCAGACCCAAACAGGACTTCTGCCGCCCCCCTACACTCCCCGCATCATCACCTCTGCCACAACCTGCACTACACAGACACGTACCTCTAGGGCGACCCACACTCCACAGACCGTTCCCACAACCCACACTCCACAGACCGTTGCCACAACCCGCACTCCACATACTTCTACGTCTGCTGTAACACACACTGTTACCCCTACCACACCCGACACCCCACGACTGAACTGCACCAGACAGTCGCCGCCTGCACTGAGACTGCCAAAGGAGGGCAGGCTCTCTGCGCTCCTGATCGGCGACTCCAACCTTCGACATGTAGACAGGAAGAGGCTTGACACCAGAGGTAACCTGCATGTCCGAACAGTTGGAGGAGCCACAGCGGGAGACATTGCGGCCTGCCTGCTCAACCAGTCGTCGCGGGCAGACACACAGCACGTCGTCGTGCATATCGGGACAAATGACTGCTCCAGAGACAGCAACTACAACAAACAGCTGGTCATGGTCAGCTTTCAGGCCCTTGCCAAGCAACTGGTAAGGGTCTTCCCCAAAGCTGCCGTGGCTTTCACCTCCATTTTGCCAAAGAGAAGTGGGCATACGCTCGCCACAGAGGAGGCAAACAAAATGTTGAAAGACATGTGCTCCTCTTGTGGCTTTGAGCTGCTACACCATCCACTCCTCGGAAATTCGACTCGGTCCCTCCAGAAGCAGCTGTATACCGACGAGGTGCATTTGAATCAGCGAGGACTGGCGACCCTCCTGAGAAGCATCATTGCCTTCCTCTCACGGAGTCGGGGTGGCTGCTCGCCCATCTCGAAGGAGAGACAGCGCCATTCTGCCAGGCTCTACAGTGTTGTGGCAAGGGGCGGTGGAGCTGACCAGCTGAGAAGAGGGTCGGCTTCTCCGCCAGTGTCACAACGCATGTCACAACGGCAAGAGCTTCGAGTGCAAGACTCGCAACAACAAAAACGGACTCAGCGCCGCGGCTGCAAGACCATCAGGACAACCAGCAACCCCAGCCTCGTGACGGTCTTGGCCACGGTGCTGATCCGCACCACACGCCACCGCCTGCATTCCCACCATTCTTCCAGTGGCGGCACTCTGGCGGTCCACCCTTGCCGTCGACACTGCCTCCTTTCCCCTTCCAGACTCCCTGGAACTTTAACCCGTACCACCCCTGGACTCCACACTTTCCCCAGCAGCGTCTGTTGCAGACACCCCCCAACTATTTTTGATCCATGTTATCTTAGCGTGTGATCAAGCGTCGTAGGCTCCTCCGCTCGTTAGTTTGTACGTTGAATTGCAACCGGACACTGCTCAGTAACCAGCATTTGTTCTGATCGTGTGTGCTGACACTTGTTAATGTCAGTGCCTGCTGTGTGTAACCAGTGCCCAACATTTTGTTAATAGTTACACAGTTTGTGTGACATTCGGGGATTTCTTTTGCCTAAACTGATCCAACCAGGTGGACTTTGCACGTGGATTGCTCAGGTTAAATATTCCATTAGTAGTTTGTAGCGTTTAATCTCTTGCTGTTTTTCATCCTTTCTCTGTTTCGGAATTGCGTGTTATTTGATTTATTTGTGTAGTGTTAACGTTTTCTTTACATCCATTGTTTTATTGTAATGTTGCGTGTAGGTCATCAAAATGTATACCATCTGCACAATAAGGTCCTTGATTTGAGTGTATTTCTTAACCAGTCAGCGCCGAGCTACAATCTGTTTGGTGTTACGGAATCAAGACTCGACTTTAGAATTTCTGACCAGGATGTTAATATCCCAGACTATCGCATACAAAGAAAAGACTCAACTGCCGTTGGCCAGACTGGTATTGCAGTTTACATACATGACTCGATAGCAGACATCACACACAGACGTCATGACCTTGAAAGTGACTGTGTAGAGTGTATTTGGCTCGAGCTAAAACCGAATGCAAACGCTCCATCTCTTTTTGTATGTTTTTTGTATAGAAACCCTTCAGTTAGTTATGAGTGGTTCGATGATTTTGTACAGATGATAGACAATCTCCGTGCTGCAAAATCTCATGCCGACATTCTTTTATTAGGAGATTTTAATACTGATTTGCTGAAACCACACTCCTCTTGGGACTCTACTATTACACTGCTGGGCCTAACCCAACTTATAGAGTCACCAACAAGAATTACACCGACATCTGCCACACTGATTGACCATATATATACAAACAACCCAGATGCATTCACTGATGTCAGTGTATCTGACGTAAGCATCAGTGACCATTGTCCCACCTCCTGTATGAAATTTGTTAAACTTTCAAAATGTAAACTCAAAACCCATTCTCTTATATCATTTGGATCGTTCAAGCACTTTAATAAAACAGCACTTTGTGCTGACCTGAATTGTGCCCCTTTTATTTCGGTCCTGAATGATATTGACCCTGAAGAAGCTTTGTCGGTGTGGTACAATGTATACCTCAGTGTAATCAACAGACACGCGCCACTGAAGCACAAGCGCGTCAAACATCCCAAATTACCACCCTGGCTTAACAAAGATGTAATGGAGCTAATGGCTGAACGAGACAAACTAAAGAAAGAAAAACGTTTTTCAGAATATAAGAAGCTAAGAAATAAAATAAAAAATCGGGTGAGAAAAGCAAAAAAGGACTACTTCCAGAAACTCATTGAGCGAGATAAAAAATATTTCGAATGTGTGGCGTGTTCTAAATATATTTACGAAAGGGAGCCAGTCTCATTCTGCCGATATCCCAAAGAACCTAACGGCTGATAAATTTAATAATCACTTCCTTTCTGTGGCAGAATGTTTGATAAAACCACGATCGGATGATGTATATGACTCTGAATGCTCAAATATTCTACATGAGTTTTGTGAGCGAAAAACACGCGGGCAGGAGCCATTTGTCATCCTATATATTTCCATTCCAGAACTCGGTAAATATGTATCCAAACTGGATAACAAAAAGTCGTCTGAACCCGATGGCATTAGTAACCACTTACTTAAATTGTCACTGCCTTACATAATAGATTCACTTACTTACATTTTTAATCTATGCATCGAGAAAAACCATTATCCATCCGAGTTTAAGAAAGCAAAAGTGATCCCATTGCCAAAAACTCGCGACAAGACAAATTTGACTGACTACAGACCAATATCACTGTTATCTGTCCTGTCCAAACTCCTCGAAAAGCATGTGCATGGACAGTTAAATGATTATTTGGAAAAACACCTACTCATTCACCCCTTCCAGTCTGGTTTTCGATGTAAACACTCTTGCAGTACCGCATTAGTACGGCTTACGCATTCTTGGCTGACAGCGATGAACAGATCTGAGGTGTCTGGCGAGATATTCCTAGACCTGAAAAAGGCCTTTGACCTTGTGGATCACAATATCATGATGTACAAGCTTGGATGCGTTGTAAGCTTGTCTGTCTCAAAGTATTTTCACTGATTTTGCTGTTCCTGTATATTTATTACAATTAATAGGGGTAGTGATATATTTTATTTGTTTGTATATTGTTTATCATGTTTAAATATTAATCGATTTTATATTTTTTATTTTTATATTTTATTTTTTATAATTGTTTCTCCATGTTTCGCTTATTCAGAAGTTTAGCAAGGACTTGTTAGACAGGTCTAAATGAACCTAAACTACAATCCTTGGAAAATAAAGTTTTCGAGTTCGAGTTCGAGTTCTCTCTCTCACACACACACACACACACACACACACACACACACACACACACACACACACACACACACACACACACACACACACACACACACACACACACACACACACAGAAAGAGAGAGAGAGAGAGAGAGAGTAAATCCCTATGTGTTAATTATCACGCTAATAACTATATTTCACCGTAGGCCCAGATCAATGACGGTAGCCGGAAGTTCCAGAAGAACCACCTAGAGACCTTTCGGACAGACTGGAAAATTCAACAACACTGCAGCAGACCGTGTCATTACTGGTTGCTACCTTCTTGGTACTGTAGAAATCCCAACAGTTTAAACAAAACGTCCACCCACTGCGTGCTGACGATCGCTACACCCAACCCCTTCACCTTCACCGTTCAGATGGAGTCCGACAAGCAGGTGTTCCACAGGTAATGACTGCTTGGTGCATCGATCTAACTGAAGTACTGAGCTCGAGTACAAAGCAAACCCAACACAGGGTGGTTTCTCGTGGAGGATTTATTTTCAGAACAACACAACATCGGCGTCAGGTTCGGGGCTTCGTGGTGTACCCGAGCCGGTCTATGGACACGGGTGATGTGGTTATAGCTGTACTGTCAACTCTGCAATCTCTAACAACCCTAGGCCAATCTGTGGACACGGGTGATGTAGTTATAACTGTACCTGCGGTCTCTAACAACCTCAGGCCAGTCTGTGGACACGGGTGATATGGTTACAGGTACGCCTAGCTGTCACTTCTTCCTTTTGGTTCAGTCCGTTTCTATGAATAATATTAGACTGATCTTACTAGTACCAAGATAACAGTTAACACATGTCAATAAATTACACCAAAACAACAACAACACTTGAATATATATACACTTGCCTGCCCACCTCCCTCCAACACATACACAAACGTACACTCACATATTCCCTCCTCCCTCCCCCCCAAGCCCCCCCCCCAGCCCCCCCCCCCCCCCCATCTGTTGTATAAAAAAGGGGGTGGGGGGGGGGGTCATTGCAGATGTGACAGGAGTACCCGTCAGTTTTGCAGTCTCTAACAACTCCAGGCTAGGATACTAAAGCCTACGGGTGTAAGCAAGCCAGGGCACCAGCCACTGTGAGAAAGAGAAAATCAGTCCCGTCCAATCGATGACACTTCGGAGCACCTAACGGATAGTAGCAAAACGTGCGTTTGGTTACTAACTAGATAGGTTGGAGTGCACTCTGCTACCCTTTTGTTCATTCACTCCACCACTCACACCGTATTAGCACTTCAAGTGATAGCAAAGCTTCTGTGTGACTGAAAAGCGATTCAAAGATGGATGAATAACTAACAATAGATGGATGAATAACTAACAATAGATGGATGAATAACTAACAATAGATGGATGAATAACTGACAATAGATGAACTATCTCAGGGGAGCCCGGGCTGCTTGCAAAGGACTGCAGATGACATCACACACACACACACACACACACACACACACACACACGCACGCACGCACGCACGCACGCACGCACGCACGCACACGCACACACGCACGCACGCACGCACACACACACACACA
>OY757541.1:46703946-46708946 GCA_963584105.1 Alviniconcha strummeri
GAATAACATGCAAAAGATGCTGCTTTGATCTTTTTTGCTTCGCGACAATGTCAATGATATTGTGATACAATCAAGCAGCCGCACCACATCTGGAGCTAAACAGCAAACATTTCAAACACAACCAACGTTTTGAGAAGAAGAGAAAAAAAAACTTTGTGTATTTCCACTTTGAATTAACGAACTTCAGTTGGGATCTGACTTTTTACTTTACTTCTAACGTTAGTGTGCTGTGCAGAATTCTCAGTTGTCCTCCCATTTAAGCCGGCAGGAGGTCAGAATAAAGCCATACATGCTTCGCCCACTGTCAGTTTTTTTTTTTCTTTTTTTTTCCCTTGTTCTAATTTCTATCTTCCTGGTCCATTCAACTTCATTTTCCCCCAGATCATCTCCCTACCTTCTAACTGCGTTAGTTACGGCTATGGAAGTTTCCGTTGTGGACCAGCAGAATAAAACAGGCAGCTCGCCTTACTTGTCGTCACAGGCTGTTGAATCAGGCTCCCCGTTCTGAGAACCCCAGCAAAATAAACAGCTAGCCATAAAACACGTGTTGCGTGTGGTGAGCCGGTCTGGCCTAGCGGTAAGGCGTTAGGCTGGTAAGCAGAAGGACCTCGGTACGATTCCGCTTCGACTCTCCTTTCTCTACAAAAGGGTGGTGATTTGTGGACACTGTATTGTGACTTTGTCCCTCACAATAATGAAACATTAAAACGGCTCTCATTGTTACCCATCTTAATGAATTATTCATTGTGCATGTGCGATTCGTTCTGAGGTGACCTGGTATAGATTAACTGTCAATGTGCGATTCGTTCTGAGGTGACCTGGTATAGATTAACTGTCAATGTGCGATTCGTTCTGAGGTGACCTGGTATAGATTAACTGTCAATGTGCGATTCGTTCTGAGGTGACCTGGTATAGATTAACTGTCAATGTGCGATTCGTTCTGAGGTGTCCTGGTATAGATTAACTGTCAATGTGCGAGTCGTTCTGAGGTGACCTGGTATAGATTAACTGTCAATGTGCGATTCGTTCTGAGGTGACCTGGTATAGATTAACTGTCAATGTGCGATTCGTTCTGAGGTGACCTGGTATAGATTAACTGTCAATGTGCGATTCGTTCTGAGGTGACCTGGTATAGATTAACTGTCAGTGTGCGATTCGTTCTGAGGTGGCCTGGTATAGATTAACTGTCAATGTGCGATTCGTTCAGAAGTTCTGAGATGACCTCATATATATTATTCATAGTGTATGTGCGATTCACTCTGAGGTGACCCCGTACAGACCTGATATAGATTAACTATGTCTGTGCGATTCGTTCTGGTATATACCTGGTATGGATTAACTATATATGTGCGATTCGTCCTGAGGTGACGTGGTATTGAGTCACTGTGTATGTGAGATTCGTTCTGAGCTGACCTGGTATAGACCTGGTACAGATTAACTGTGTATGTGAGATTCGTTCTGAGCTGACATGGTACAGACCTGGTACAGATTAACTGTGTATGTGCGGTTCGTCTTGATGAGACCTGGTACAGACCTGGTATAGATTAACTGTGTATGTGAGATTCGTTCTGAGGTGACCTGGTATAGACCTGGTATAGATTAACCGTGTATGTGAGATTCGTTCTGAGGTGACCTGGTATAGACCTGATATAGATTAACTGTCAATGTGCGATTCGTTCTGATGTGACCTGGTATATATTCACTGTGTATGTGCAGTTCGTCCCAAGGCGACCTGGTATAGACCTGGTATAAATTAACTGTGTATGTGAGATTCGTTCCGAGGTGAGCCGGTGCCATTGCCGGGGCGTAAACATCCAAGAACCAACTAAGTTTGCAGGTCTGTTGTGTGAATAACAAGTTCTGTATTGATCTGGTCAGCATAATTCAGAATAATTCCAGAGAGAATTAAGTCCAGCTCTCTTCCGCTACCTGAAAATCTGACCCCAACAACAGAACTCCCTGCAGATTTGACCCCAACAACAGAACTCCCTGCAGATTTGTACCCCAACAATAGAACTCCCTGCAGATTTGACCCCAACAATAGAACTCCCTGCAGATTTGACCCCAACAATAGAACTCCCTGCAGATTTGACCCCAACAACAGAACTCCCTGCAGATTTGACCCCAACAACAGAACTCCCTGCAGATTTGACCCCAACAACAGAACTCCCTGCAGATTTGACCCCAACAATAGAACTCCCTGCAGATTTGACCCCAACAACAGAACTCCCTGTGCGGAAGGTTGTGGGAACAGAGAGGATGTTACCTTGAATGGTGTTGCGGAAAGCTCTGGGATTTTAAACAGTCTAGTCCGGCAGCTAATGGTGTTTTTCTTACACCATGCACGCTCATTGCCCTATCGTAAAACGTTTTTCAGCCATCCTGCAAGTCACAATCACTTAGCAATGTATCGGCAAGGCCGGAAAAAGGTTAGTCATCTGATAGCTGACGTCCAGTAAACTTGGCAAGTGACAGCAGGGCGAAACAATCCATTGTGAGGCAAGTGAAAGTCTGATGGACTGAAATATCAGAGGTCGTTTTATGAGGGAAGAGGACAAGAGAAAAAATAAAGCCGAAAGAAAGAAAGAAACGTGAAGGATAAATTTGAATCAATATTTCTGGCAGTTGGCGAAGTGTAGAAACTATAATTATTCTGCTCTACTATATGCTTTCAAGAAGGAACTCTATTATTCTAGTTCTTGGTTATCCGCAGAGGGTCCTTTATTTCTGTGTCCTTGGTACCCCACCCTGAACGAAAGAACATCATACGGCTTCAACTTCCGTCCTTCAGCACTGACACAGTTCAACCAGTCAGCCTCACACTGCCACAGTCATCATGCGATGACACAGTTCAACCAGTCAGCCTCACACTGCCACAGTCATCATGCGATGACACAGTTCAACCAGTCAGCCTCACACTGCCACAGTCATCATGCGATGACACAGTTCAACCAGTCAGCCTCACACTGCCACAGTCATCATGCGATGACACAGTTCAACGGTCAATCTCATTGCTGCTGTCCTTCTGCTACAATACAATTGAGCCAGCCAATCTCACACTGCCGCCATCCTTCTGCAATGGCAGAGTGACTTGGGACTGGATTACTGGCGCTTTCCCTCCATATGACCTCGGGTGACTGGGCGTGAAATGTCGGTAATCAATATATTCTTGGATCAGTCATAACATCTTTCATCGTTGTTTCCCGGGTTTTTTCATTGCCTTGGACCAATTATTTAGCCTTCTGACGTCATTTCCAGTCTTCTTCATTTTCGTGGGCCAGCCATTTAATCTTCTATTGTCACTTCCGGTCTTCTCCTTTGCCTTGGGTCAATCATTTAGACGTCTGTCGTCATTTGCAGTCTTCTCCATTGCCTTGGATCAATCATTTAAACGTCTGTCGTCATTTGCAGTCGTCTTCATTGCCTTGGATCAATCATTTAGACGTCTGTCGTCATTTGCAGTCTTCTCCATTGCCTTGGATCAATTATTTGAACGTCTGTCGTCATTTCCAGTCTTCTTCACTCGTCATTTCCAGTTTTGTTCACGAGCAAACTGACAGCCGCCCTATCAATGTTCGCCAATGTTCATGAGTTATATAGAATGCAATATTTGAAACACGTAATTCTTTGTTCACTCACGGCCCAGGAAGTGGCAGATGATTCAGAAGGATAACTCCAAGGTTCATCTACTGCCAAACATTCATGTGCGTCAGGAAGCCCGTTATCGCTTTCACGACACAGAACCTGGGACATCCGCTGTGCAAACGACAGAGAACCCAGTTTAAACGAGAGAGAGCCCGGAGCATCCCAGTTCAGTCGACAGAGAACGTGGAACATCCCAGTTCAGTCGACAGAGAACGTGGAACATCCCAGTTCACACGACAGAGAACTTGGAATATCCCAGTTCAGTCGACAGAGAACGTGGAACATCCTAGTTCACACGACAGAAAACGTGGAACATCCTAGTTCACACGACAGAGAACGTGGAACATCCTAGTTCACACGACAGAGAACGTGGAACATCCTAGTTCACACGACAGAGAACGTGGAACATCCTAGTTCACACGACAGAAAACGTGGAACATCCCAGTTCAGTCGACAGAGAACGTGGAACATCCCAGTTCACACGACAGAGAACTTGGAATATCCCAGTTCAGTCTACAGAGAACTTGGGATATTTCAGTTCAGATGACACGGAACATGGGACATCCCAGTTCAGTCGACAGAGATCTTAGGATATCTCAGTTCAGACGACACAGAAAAAACTTGGGACATCTCAGTTCACACGAAACAGAACTTGAGACATCCCAGTTCAGACGGTACAGAACTTGAGACATCTCAGTTCAGACGACACAGAACTTGGGACATTTCAGTTCAGACGACACAGAAATTGGGACATCCGCAGTTCAGCCGTGGTCAGTGGTGGATCTTGTCCCAACACAACGGCAGATGGCTATGGTTAATACACACCGAGCAGAAACATAAATCCAGTTTCCAAAACTCTCCTAGGAAATGCCATACAATACCACAGGCCTACAACTGTATTGTCCACCTGGAGACATTTCATTGAATAATAATAACAGCCATCATTTCTATAGCGCCATATCTCACCAACAATGGTGGGCACACCGCGCTTTATAAGAGCAACAAATGTATACATAAGAAAATGCAATACAAACAATATTGTATTCCGTCCGCACAATCACAAATTCACACACACACACACACACACACACACACACACACACACACACACACACACACACACACACACACACACACACACACACACACACACACACACACACCCAGAGGCGCACAGAAGGAATATGACGGGGATGAGAGGGGGAGAATGGGCAAAAGGAACAAGACAGAATTTGATGTAATGTGTTCTACTGTTTGCAGGGGGTGAATTTTAACACAGTTTTGAACACATGTGAGGACTGAATGTGGCGGATGTCAGAAGGAGGAGAATTCCATTGCTTTGGAGCACAGTAAGA
>OY757541.1:46711446-46714191 GCA_963584105.1 Alviniconcha strummeri
TTGTACCTACAGACACGCAGTTAAGCTCACACACTCACACACACACACACACAACACGGTCCCGGGCGTTGGTGGGACGTGGGTGCGAAGTGGGTGTTCAGGTCAGGTGTTGAGAGCACTGAACACTGGGGAAACACCGCACAGTGCCACTTGCCGGCAGCGTCAGCCCCGTCCTGTGAATGGACAAAGTGCGACGTACACAGCGAAACGCACAATCTTCACTCAGAAGTGGAAGCGTCCTCAGAACACACAAGGTTCACTGTAAGTGAAAGCGTCCTCAGAACTGGGTGGCGGTTTCTGGCGTGTACACCCCCTCAGAATGCGACCGGCGGCAGTGGGGAAGACGTAAGATGGAGTAGTTTGTGCTGGTGATGGTACTGGCGGGGGCTGTGGGCGTGAAGACGGAGGGTTGTCCGTGGCGCGGGAAGAGAGACTGTTCTCTACTGGCGGGTCGCCACGCTGCTGGAGTGTCAGCCGCCGCCAGCTCCGGCACTGTAGGCATCGATCCTCTTTCTCTGCCGCCCCTCGCTTCGATCTGCGCCGCGTGCATTCCTCTCCATTAGTCTGTGTGCATATTACTCTCTCTCTCTCTCTCTCTCTCTCTCTCTCTCTCTCTCTCTCTCTCTCTCTCTCTCTCTCTCAAAGTATGGTGTATTGTACATGAAGTTCACTTCTGCTCAGTAATGATTTCATACTGCCTTGCCTTGCCTTGCCTTGCCTTGCCTTGTCTTTTGTCTTGTCTTGTCTTGTCTTGTCTTGTCTTGTTGTGTCTTGTCAGTACACACCGCCCCCTGTGTGCTGGTGTCCTGAGGGCGGCACTGACAGTCTCTAATCAGGCCCTCGAGTCAAGTCAGCCTGTCTTTTGGGAGACGCCTGTCCAACTTCTGCCCGTCTCTTTTGTGACGACTCGTTCATCTGTGCCGGTCACTGACAGGTTTTACGCGACTCACTGATTCTGTGTGCGTTCCTGACAGGTTTTATTTATGGCGACTCGCTGATTCTGTGTACTTTCCTGACAGGTTTCTCGCGACTCACTGATTCTGTGTGTATTCCTGACAGGTTTTATATATGGCGACTCGATGATTCTGTGTACTTTCCTGACAGGTTTCTCGCGACTCACTGATTCTGTTTGCGTTCCTGGCGGGTTTATGACAACTCGCTGATCCTGTGTACCTTCCTGGCGGGTTTATGACAACTCGCTGATCCTGTGTACCTTCCTGACGGGTTTATGACAACTCGCTGATCCTGTGTACCTTCCTGACGGGTTTATGACAACTCGCTGATCCTGTGTACCTTCCTGACGGGCTCAGCTACGATGGATGATTCACTGATACTGTCTACGTCTGTGTCAGTATTTTTTTTTTTTTTTTATGACAGCTGATTCACTGATCCTGTCTACGTCCGTGTCACATTTTGTGACAGCTAGCTGATTCATTGATCCTGTGTTCTTTCTTCGCAGATTTTGTGACAGCGGAGTTACTGCTCTTGTGTACGTTTCTTGACAGATTTTGTGACAGCTGATTCGCTGATCATAAGTGTGTTCTTGACAGGTTTTGTGACAGCTGATTCGCTGATCATAAGTGTGTTCTTGACAGTTTTGTGACAGCTGATTCGCTGATCATAAGTGTGTTCTTGACAGGTTTTGTGACGACTGGTTGGCGTTGCTGGTTTGTCTGTGCGTGACGGGTTGTGGTATGATGACTGGTTTTCCTTGTCAGTGTACGTTCGTGACAGGATTTGTGACAAATCGATGCTTTTGTTACGTCTTTATAACCGGTGTCGTGACGTCTTGGTGGTCTTGTATACTATCGTCACAGGTTTTGTGACGGCTGGAGGATTTTGTGGTGTGTTTGTGACGTAAATGTGTATGTGTGAATAGACATGCACATTTAAATCGGGAACTTCCAGTTAACATTATGTTTGCTACTGTGACAATTCCTGATTTGCCTGTGCCTGGTGTAAGCCGCACAGTGATGCCGCGATGGTGTTTAGTGTTTGCCTGACTTGGTGTTAGCGATTTCCACAAGCTTGTTTTAGTGTGAAGTATTGCCACGAACTTTACCGATCTAATTTTAACCTAAAGTGCATCGAAAAAAAAAAGATAAAAAAAGGAGAGAGAGAGAGAGAGAGAGAGAGAGAGAGAGAGAGAGAGAGAGAGAGAGAGAGAGAGAGAGAGAAAGGCACATTCTGCTTCTTGCTTGCTCGTATTTTTCTTCTCTCTGTCTCTTCTCCCCGTCCCTCCTTCCCTGTGTGCGCGCGTACGCGCGCGCGCACGTGCGTGCGTGCGTGCGTGCGTGTGTGTGTGTGTGTGTGTGTGTGTGTGTGTGTGTGTGTGTGTGTGTGTGTGTGTGTGTGTGTGTGTGTGTGTGTGTGTGTGTGTGTGCCTCTCACTCTCTCTCTCTCTCTCTCTCTCTCTCTCTCTCTCTCTCTCTCTCTCTCTCTCTCTCTCTCTCTCTCTCTCTCTCTCTCTCTCTCTCTCTCTCTCTCCATTCCAGAAGTCATGCAAGTTCATATTACAACATATCTTCTCTTTTATGAATATTAACCAGACAAATTATATATGAGATCGAAGTTGATCCTCTCTACTCCAGACATTACTCAATTACTTCAGACGAGTTTACCTCATCTGGTTATGAGTGCAAAATAAATACACAAAAACATGCGACGGAAGTCATGGAGCAAGAAATTTGGAGTTTTATATTTTCACTGTCATGAGACTCGGAGAGAGTCCGTAAAAATCCACCC
>OY757541.1:46714391-46736695 GCA_963584105.1 Alviniconcha strummeri
TGGTCCGCCAAGTAAGTGTTCTTTCTTCATTCCTTTCCTATTGGACGAAATGTGTGCGCGCGTGTGTGTGTGTGTGCGTGCGCGTTTGGGCATTCTGCTAGCGCTGTTAGAATTATCGCAGTTCTGATTAGCCTTTGGTGTGGTAGTGTTATCAGTTTGAACTAACGGCTTGTTGCGGTGTCCCAGGTTTAACACGTGGGAGCCGGAGGAAAATATACTGGACAGCCGACTGATCGATCAGTTCCGAGTGAGGTGAGTAGAGGGGTCATCCGCACAGTTACGTCCCTTTGGCCATCAGCTAAATTACACTGTGATTGTGACTGTATGAGTGTATCATACTTCACCCACTGACACACTATGTTGAGGAATCGGGTGACTGTAATTTGGGGGCAAGATGGGGGGGGGGGGGGGGGGGGGGCGTATACCAATAGGTGATTCAATGTAATGACTGAGCCTATCCCAAAAATAGATCCAGTGTGGCCATACAGGATAGCCTTAGGCATGATATATTAGATATAATAATAACAATTTATTGGTTGAAATTTTCTGATATTGAATTAAAGTCAAATATGCTTGTCCCTGTTTTTTGATCTTAGCACTGATTCTGCAGTGATATATCGCTTAATGTTCAGAGCACCTAGTCTGAGACCTGAACAGAATACTGGAGGGCATTTTCTCCATCTTCACTTTACAGCCTGGAATAAGTTCTTCATAATACCATTTTATTGCGTTCCATTTTGTTTACTGTGTTTAAATTTATTTATTCTTATTTATTCTGGTATTAGTATTACATCCTCAGTGTGAACTTTTACTGCAGTATTACAAATAAGCTAGTCACCTTCAGGAGCTGTGCGAGAGTTGAGGTGGACATCCTGGGCTGTCCGTCCTAACGAGCCATCTGGTTTCTGTGGACATAAAGATTTATTGAACTGTGCATCGGCATTGGTCACAACTTGTCCCTAATATGTCAACTGACATCTGAGGACATTAAGCAACACCTTACCATCATCAGAGAAGGAGAAGAAGAAAGTCTGAATTTGTTGATTTCCCTGATAGACCGCCATACACTTCCACGGCTTATATAATGCAAAGAAGGACATATTTTGGTGTCTTGAATCTCATTTGGTGTGACATTTTTCTTCCAGATTTAAAATGGCAACACTGTAGGACTAGTAAGGTAATCCGTGAGTGCTGCAATTACAAAGCTATTGCATTTTTGTTTAGTGTTCAGTGAATCTTTATTTATTAAAAATAATTGACTGCGCATATGAAAACATCACCTTGGCCCCAGGACTGTAAAGCAGTCTAATGACCTGAGCACTCTGGTAGGAATTCTTAAAATTGGTTCTGGTTCTGGAATTGAGCTGCCACATTCACACATTGAGCAGCCTCACTCTTGAACACCAGTTCATACATTCACAGATTGAGCAGCCTCATTCTTGAACACCAGTTCATACATTCAACATTGTCAGTATGTCACAAAGCTTTTGAATTGTCACAAAGCTTTTGAATGGTATGAAGGTACTGACTCAAGGTACAAACACACACACACACACACACACACACACACACACACACACACACAAAAAAAAATCATAAAATGTTGTCACAGTATATGTATGTCACTTGTGTGTCACTCAGTTGCATGTTGTGAAATAACAGTCACAATATTAGTTGTTTTCCAGAGCTGCCACCCTCAGAGTTTGGTCATAGTGACAGTTTATTATACCTCAGTGGACTGTGCTCTGCTCTTCATCAAAGTTCATGTGTCATGCTCACACTGAAATAAGAACACCAGACCTGCACAGCATGGTAACTGTTGAAAAGGCCACATGCTGCCTGACATAATAATGCTACTGTTAGTACTAATACTATAGTATTGCTGACCGTAGTATCGCTCATTCTCTCTAATCTAAACACAGTTGGTTAAATTACAAACAACTACTATCACATATTCGTCTGTAACTAGTATTTATAACTATACTGTAATACGTCGCTAGAGAAGCAGACATGCACAAAAATTCATTTCACTTTCAGTCACTAAACACGTATATGTACTGTACTAGTAGTCTACTACCCAGCCTGCCTGCTGCTAGTGCTATACACAGCCCTGATGAATTATGGCACCATGTCAGAGCTATGCACAGCCTTGATGAATTATGGCACCATGTCAGAGCTATGCACAGCCTTGATGAATTATGGCACCATGTCAGAGCTATGCACAGCCTTGATGAATTATGGCACCATGTCAGAGCTATGCACAGCCTTGATGAATTATGGCACCATGTCAGAGCTATGCACAGCCCTGATGAAGTATTCCATATGGCACTGTCAGAGCTGTGCACAGCCCTGATGAACTGAAATATGGCACTGTCAGAGCTGTGCACAGCCCTGATGAACTGAAGTATGGCACTGTCAGAGCTGTGCACAGCCCTGATGAACTGAAGTATGGCACTGTCAGAGCTGTGCACAGCCCTGATGAACTGAAGTATGGCACTGTCAGAGCTGTGCACAGCCCTGATGAAGTGTGGCATTGTGTCAAAGGGTAGTCAGTCAGACTACAGGTGTCACGGGGCAGTTGGTCAGATTATATCAATACATGTGTCACAGGGCAGGCAGTCAGATTACAAGTGCCACAGGGCAGGCAGTCAGATAACAGTCCAAGAACTAAGTAACTGAACTCAGTAAGTTAGTAACTGGATAGCTCTGGTTAGAATCTTCTTGCTATGCTGATCACCAGTCCACCCAGTCCAGGCCTCAGAAAGGATAATCAGTGCACCCTTACTGAACTAAAGAAGGGATTACCAGTACTTCAGGGGAAGAATTGATTACACTTTACACTGTCACTGTTGTGGGTATTGAGTTTGAGAAGTAGTCACTCCCCCCTTCCCCACACACATATCTATTGGTTAAGTACTGTAACCCCATTGAACTGTTTGTGATTCTGTGATTGTACTTGTAGTTGTGACTGTACTCAGGTTTTAGTCGGATAATTTTGAGGGCCTCTCATTTTGGCAAGTTTGAAATTGTCAGGTCAAGACAAATGAACATTTTGTGCATCTTTTTGTCGCATTTCATTTTCAGGTTTTTATGTTGAATTGGTGAACATACACATTTCACAGCAACTCAGTACTGTCTATGAGATCTCAGACTCTAGGAGTATGCCTCAGCTTAGATCGACCTCAAGGCTTCAAGCCTCAATGAATGTAGTGTTTAATGGACCAGCATCAAAGAAGCTGGGACTGAACAGCCAAGCTACAGCAGAGGTTTCAGTGTCTGACATAAGTAAGTAACTTGGTCCTTTACGCACAGTCAACCACTACATTTATATCAGGGCAGACACAGCCACTCCAATTCTAAAGGGCTTAGAGCCAGAGATATTGCGGAACTTGAATATTCTGAAGATATTTATTGTAATAATAATAATAATAATAATATTGCCATCAGAAAAATCAACCATGAAGATTTCAGGGTCACAAAAATCCACCAAAATGATTTTTGGTTCAGTCGTTTCAACACCAAATGCCTAGGTGTCAAAAAGGTCCACCAGTATCACCACTAAAATGAGACCAAGATTACCGATGGCTTTGGCTTCAGGTAATGCTGATTTGGTGCTGTCTGGTGGGGGGTGGGACTGGAAGGGAAACTGACTCATTTTGTTTTGCACCCTGTCAGTGGCAAAAGTCGTGTCTCAGGGCAGAAGAAAGCCTAAGTTTACATAAAACTCCAGTTTGTACTGTGTGAAAAAAGGTCAAATTGACAAATGTCTCCATCCTGATTTATGAGTGAACAGTAACAGTTGAAAGTGAAACACTGCGTCAAATTCAAAGGGCAGTCTGTGAGATTCAGAGTTAGACTTGTTTGTTGGTTTGGTGTACCATGGCATAGAAGTGTGCCATCATCACAAACCCAGAGACTGTCCTACTAAGTAAGTCTGGTGGTGCCTACCTCACAATCGCGGATTGAAAAGTTTGTTTCATGTGCCACAGTACAAAATAAATGATTGAAGAGATTGTTTCATGTGCCATAGTACAAAATAAATGATTGAAGAGATTGTTTCATGTGCCGTAGTACAAAATAATTGATTGAAGAGATTGTTTCATGTGCCGTTATAGTAATACAAAACTATACAATGGTGTAAAACTAAAGGATCAACAGTTTTAAAGGACAACAGTTTTTGTGATGGTTCTTCAGTATTTATTTCCATGTTATTTCTGTGCTATGCTGCCTAGGCTAAGAAGGAATTATGCGTAAGTATATTTGTATATATATGTCTAGATTTGTTTAACTTTTTTTGCGGCATGGTAGCCCCGGAGTACATTTAGCATGGTTTTTCCTCTTTGGTTTTTCAATTGTGAGTAGGACTTTGGAAAGAACTCACTTTCTGTTTCTGCCCTACCCTGCCCTGTGGTGTCCTGGCACTTAGAACTGGCTTTGGTTTCATGCCACATGTTTTTTTAAATTGTTATTATATGTTACCATGACCATATGACCATCATGACAGCTTACAAGTTACAGTTACAGCACATTATGTGTAGCTGATAACCTCTTCACTTTTGCTTCTGCTCAGAATAGTATTTTAAATTATAATGGAGACACTGACACTAGGAGTGACAGGTGAGTTGTTTGGTGCCCTGAACATGCATGTTCAAAAAATTTCACGTTAGTTCACTCCAGCTGTCTGTTTTGATGTTAATTGTTATTTCATCCTGCAAGTCAGCCATTGTAGCACCGTCATGCTAGTGCTGGTACAAATTGACAAGCTGTAATGTGAGTTAAATTAAGAATCGGTAAATTCAGTGTTTCTTTGTCCATGTTCATGATGCTGGGTTTTGTTTTAGATTTTTTTTTAATAAAATACAACAGGCATGGCTATAAAATATTAATTGATCCTCGTTGTTCCAAATTATTAACCAGTAATGTGGGTAAATCACAAAGGGCATTACTGTAGGTATGTTTTCCTTGTAATGTTGTATACCCAGATATATATTAGTTATTACATAATGTATACAGTGATCCCACCTGACAAGATGCCATAAATACAAACTACAATGACGGCTATTTAAATATAATATCATTATTATTATTAATACATATTCACACTTGTTAGTCAGTTTTCAATGCCAGATCTCGCCTACAGGTGATATTGACACTAACAGATATAAAATATGCATAGTTGTGTACTGTTGTGACAGTGGGTTTGATTTCAGGGGCAGCCATGATGCCATGCTGTGATGACAGTGACATTAGCTGATATGGGGACAGCCCCTGGTCATCATGTTAATACAGCGACTGCTAGTACTAATACTGTAATTGTCATGTGCTCAAAAGTGCCCTGAGCGCTCACCAGAAATGCTTATCTATTCTAGATCAGTAAATATGTATAATATTATAATAATACATCATGTGCACAGTCGGTCATAACGATACTATGTAAATGACATCATGTGTTAGACACTAGAATAAGGGGAAGGTGATGGGGCTAAATACAGTATGGTTATGGTTTATACACATGTATGCACACACAAATACCATGAAAATCAAATGACACTCAGACACCACACACACACACATGTATACACACAGAAAGAGGCATGGAAACTGGATACTGGTTTTGTTGGGTAGAACTTCTAGAAGTATTGTGGAAAGAAGGATTTTTACTTTGTTTTGAAAGAGGACAGAGTTGAGTACAGCCTGAGGTCGAGGGGGAATGTAAGGTGCAAAGTAGGAAAAGAACCAATCAGTGTCATGCACTTTTCTCAGATATCATGTTGTGATGGCATCTGGGGCCTCTAGGGGCATTGACATTGTTAATATTATATAACTGTTTAAAGTTTGTTTTTGTTTTTTTGTTTTTTAATTATTATTTATGCAGTGATCGATGAGGATGAGGATGATAAGTGATGATGCTATGAAGGTCCATTTCAGTTTGAGACTACTTGACAGGGCCGCAGACCACGCTTACTGTCACAATTATCCCGGTGTTAACCAGGCCCGGGAACTGCGGCACCTGCAGTGTTGGTCAAATAATTAGAGCAACACCCTCAAAGACGCATCCGTGAAGTGGATGAAGCTCGGCTGTGTGGTTCCAGCCTTCCCATTGGGCCCATAGCACTCCCAGCTCTGGGTAGGAGCCGGCCAGGGCTGAAAAATCCCACATGACTCTGATGGGATTCGAACCCCAGGCCTTCCGACCCACAGTCCGACGCGCTAACCGCTGCGCTACGGGGGCCGGTCAACTGTTTAAAGTTACAGTGGATGGGCTACTGCTGCATTGTGTCATCTTCACACTGGCCACACCGCACCAGCTCTGGGAGTCAGACGACTCAGAGCAGTGGAACTTTGTCAGGGAGAACCACCTTGTGCTCCACTTCCAGCTCTGGTCTTGGAGAACACAAGTCTGTTTTGTAACACTGGCCTATGGTGCTCTCACTAGCTGAAGGTTAAAGTGAGGGTTGTGTTTGTAATTCTGTTGTGCTCTGGGCAGCTCTCAGTTACAATAACTTGAAATTAGAACGGGTTGTGCTCCTGCTCAGTTATAATTCTTCAACACTAAGGGTTGTCATTCTCTTTGTTTTGTTCCAGCTGTTAGAGGTATTTACACTACAGTACGGGTTGTAAAATGTTCAGTTGTGCTCCACATGTCAGAATTACAGTACACTGTTGTAACAGCAAGTGTAACTTACAATATACTGTTACAGCAAACTTGTGTAACTTTGTTTGCTGTGTTCCAGCTCTCAGTTACACTGGTAGTGGTACAGTAAGTGTTGTATCTCTGTGTTCTGTTTTTCAGAGTTACAGTAGCCAACTGTTGTAACTCTGTTGTGTTCCATTTCTCAGAGTTACAGTTTCAGTAAGTGTTGTAATTTCATTGTGTATCAGTTCTCAGAGTTTAAAAAAAAGCAAAGGCTGTAAGTGTAAGTTCCAACTCTCAAACTGTCAAAAAGTGATGGTTATAGGTCTGTTTTTTTTTTTTTTGTTCCAGCTTTTAAAGTTACAGTTAGGGTTTTTAACTTTGTTGTGTTCAAGCCTTCAGAGAGTTGGAACTTCATCAGGGGCCATGCTTGCACCCACCCCATCAGCAGCCAAGCTTGCGCCCACCCCAAAGATGCACCGTACCCCTTTGACTCTGGTTTGTTCTGTTTCAGCTCCCAGAGAGATGGAACCTCAACAGGGGCCAAGCGTGGACCCAAGCCAAAGAAACGTCGCATGGAGGTAAGTCATACTATGGCTGTACACACACCTGTAGTCACTGTTGATAAATGTTTACTTGATCTCCCGTTTTCTCTCTACCCATAGACCATGATGAGGTGTGGGGGGAGGGGGGGCAGGACTGGAGTTTCAGAGCCCACCACCCTTAGACCATTCAGCTCCAACAGGAAAAAAATTAAATAAATCTGAAACAGAATGACTGCTAGCGTTCTAAAACAAGATCCAAACGCAAAAAGGTTCAAATGAACACTTACACAGACACACAGTACGGTAACTTTTGGGGAAATGCCCTTTATCAAGCCACAAAACAGCGCTTAAACAACAGAGAAGCAGTTAAAAACAGTGAAAGAAAAAGACTTACCTTGTTTTGGTTGAGTTTTTACAGCTTGTTCAGTGTTTGGAAGATTGTTGGCATCAATCTTCCAAGTGCCGAACAAGCTGTAAAAACTCAACCAAAACAAGATAAGACTTTTTCTTTCATTTTTCATCACTTTTGACCTTTTCTCTGTTGTTTAAGTGTCATTTTGTGGCTTGATAAAGGGGATTTCCCTGAAAATGTGCATACTGTGTCCGTGTTAAAATAAATAAGCGTTCATTTGAACCTTTTTGTGTTTAGCTCCAACAGGCTTCAGGCCCACAATTTCCTGCTATTAGAGTAGCTAGTGCTAGGGATTAGCACAGTGCAAAGATATAACATGGAAAGAAACCCTCAACTCCTGGGTCCAGTATCTTAACCAGTCTAACAGTCTACCACAACAGCTATCTTTGATAACAGATTCATAACACCATCTCACATCTGTTCCTTGATGACAGGAGAGCACAGATGACACTTCTGAGGAGGAGGAGGATGACGACAAGGACAGTGGTGAGGACAGCAGTGATGAGAGTGGAGAGGAGGACAGCTCTCGTACCGACACTGCTCGCTCCTCAGCCAAAGACCCTGGGCGTGATGCCCCCAGTGCCTCCACTCACAGCAGCAAGAGTGACAGCAGCAAGAAGAAGGAGGACCCCAAGCCATCCACCAGCTCTTCAGCAAACATGGGCTCACCACCGGTGAAACGAGGGAGGGGCAGACCCCCCAAGTACCCCCGCCCAGGCATGCCGGGCTACGTCCCGCCCCCAGCCAAGCCCAGCACTCCGAGGCTGAAGCTTGACGGCAAACCCAAAGCCAAGCCGGGTCGCAAGCCAGGAAGCACTCTCTCTTCCACGGAAAAGAAGCCAAAGCCCAAAAAAGTGTCTCCTGCTGCCAAAAAGACTTCCACGGACAGCAGCAAGAAGGAGAAGGATGCGGGCTCCAACAGCAGGGGTGGTGGTGGGGGCGGGGAGTCTTTCTCCACCGCAACTGCTGCCGCCAGCTCCAAAGCAGAGTCTCAGTGCAGCAAAAGCAACAGCCAGCCTCCCCAGCTGTCCCCACAGCCTCCCTCCCAGAGTGCCAACAACCACAGTGGCAGCAAGATGGCCGATTCCCACATCTACGACTTCCAGTCGGATGATGCAGACTCTCAGAAAGCATTTGCAGTGGGGGTGAGCCAGCCAGTGTTGAAGCAGGCGGTGGTGTATAAAAAGTACTGGACCCCACCACCCACTTACACAGACAAGCAGATCACCATCACCGATGTGGTGTCTGATGGTGTGGCTGTCACCTTTCGCGAGAGCAAGTGTGCTGATTTCTTGAGCAAACGGGAACTGGAGCGCGAGTTGAACAATGGTTAGCTTTGGTTGGCTCAAAGTGTCAAACTCTGTGCGCATGTCAGTGTGTGTGTGTGTTAAATTCTCTGTGCGCATGTCAGTGTGTTTGTGTCAGTTTCTCTGCATACAAGTCAGTGTGTATATGTCAAACTCTGTGTGTGTGTGTGTGTGTGTGTGTATGTGTCATACTGTTAAGAGTATTTACTGTTCAGTTTTGATTCATTTTTTGCCTCACGGAAAAATTTGCATCTTGGGCAGCCCACATCATGTAACAAAAAGAGGCCTATTGGAGTATCCTGGGTTGCCATCAAATTCTTCTGAAAACTGCGCATGGTGTCCTTTGTTGAGTGTTGGCCATTTGCACCAGTGACCTTGCTTATTTACAGTGACATCGTTGTCAGAAAAGCACAAATGAAACTTATGTTTTCTCAGTAAGTTCTGGTCTAAACTTGCAATTGTTGTACATTGATAATGCATAATTCTGTCAGTTTTTATTCAGAGGACACATTACATGCAATTTTCAAACTGGGAAGAAAAAAAAGATAGTTCATGTGTATGTATAATAGGTGGCATTTTTTTATAGTTTTATTTGTATTCTGGTCATTTTTGGTCATTGCTTTTGAGGGGAGGAGGTAATAACACTCTTTAAGCAAAATCTTTCAACTTTACACAGTGGTGATGTCTTGTGTGATTGATGTGAGTTCCACTGGGTGCAGTAAGAAAACACAGCCTAATTACAGCAGTCTTGTTGGTATATTCAAAGGACATTTTTATAGTCCAATGTTTTAGTGGTTGCTGTGGACTGTGTAAAGCATTTCAGTGACATGGGTATGATTGGTCAAATTTAGAATCAGAATATTTGTTGTCATGGTAGATAGTTTATAGTCAGATTCAGAATGGATTCAGCATTTCAGTGACATGGGTATGATTGGTCAAATTTAGAATCAGAATATTTATTGTAAAGGTAGATGGTTTATACTAATTATAGTCAGATTCAGAATCAGATTGTTTATTGCCCAAGTACATGTTTACAAGGACATGTGTCTTGCAGTTGCACAGTTAAAAAAGAATAAACAGTAGTCATACTTTAACACAGCAGCAAAGACTAAAAGTACACAAAATGTATACATTGGTATGGTTAATTGTGACAGTGCATCTTCTGGTCATTTTTGGTTTACACTTTTCCATCATTGCATCAGCATAGGGAGAAGTTGGCACTAGATCAATAGGCCTGAAGTAATAATGAACACTGCAGCATAAGACTCAAAGAGTGAAGTCTTAGTTTGAAAAAGAATCCATTGGCATTGTCAGTAATGTGGAGAAAGACAGAATTGATGTTGATCAAAATAACCTCATGGCATCACTCACTGAAACTGTTTACACGACAGAAGACTGAGAATTGATGTTGATCAAAATAACCTCATGGCATCACTCACTGAAACTGTTTATATGACAGAAGACTGAGAATTGATGTTGATCAAAATAACCTCATGGCATCACTCACTGAAACTGCTGCAATCGCTGTGGAACATTGTAGTTGGCAGTGAGAGATGAGATGTGTGCATACCTGTGGCAGTTAGACACAAGCAGTTGGACTGTGTTACCCTTGTGATGAAGTTAATACTGATGACTTCTTCTGAGCTTCACCCATTAATCCTGGAAGGATCAATTAGGAATTATAGTGATGTTGACCTGATGTCAAAGTCCCATTAGTATCAGAAAGTTCAGTCAGACTGAAAAAAGTTTTGTTTAGCATTATTGCTCAATTGATTTAAGACTTTCTGTGCATTTTAAATAGTCAAGATCCAATGCTAACAAAAATATATTAATTTTAGTGACAGGGGCATGTTGGTGCATTTCTGAACTCTACAACATTAAGCACTTGAACTGTAACACTGACTTGCCCTAATGTAACTGTCATTGTTGACCGGGCATTAAAAATCATCTACTTTTAGCATTCGCATTTTCTCAGACATTAAAATTTAAATAAAGTCTCTTACACATTGCATAATGAAAAGCTACCGGTTGTGATGAGATGACCACCACCTGTTTTCTACATCATGGAAATAAATCAGATCCTGAAGATTTGGAGAGAGAAAAAGGATAAAACTGCTTTCTTTCCAGTTTAAATGTGAATTGGTTGAACCTTTACTCTTCTCAGTGTTTATTTCATTTGACCTAATTACACCCAGGAACATGCAAGTATAAAAGAGGTGAAACTGCATTTTGACCACTGCAGGAAAATTTTACTCTGTGTGTGTGTGTAGAGCAAGGCTACATGTTGCTATGTAGACACACTTCCTGGGACCGGTGTGTGGTGCACAGCTGACACCATGTTGAGACTATGTGCATGGTAATTGTACAGGTAACACCTTAGTGTAAAACTAAGTGGATGTATTCTGAAGTGTACAGCTGACACTAGTGGGTGTGATAATGTTTTGAAATCTGTGTCATCATGATGTATTTTTGTGAGTGTTTTGAAGTTCACAGCTGTCTCCATCATGTAAACGTGAGTGTTCTGAAGTTCACAGCTGTCTCCATCATGTAAACGTGAGTGTGTTGAAGTTCACAGCTGTCACTATGGTGTAAAGATGAGAGTGTTTTTGAAGTGCGCAGCTCTGCCTGTTATGTACATGTGAGAGTGTTTTCAAATGCTCAGCTTTCCCTGTTAAAGTGTTATGTAAATGTGAGAGTGTTTTGAGTGCACAGCTCTCTCCGTTATGTAAATGTGAGACCAAAGGTTTTTGGCATGCACAGCTCTCCCCGTTATGTAAATGTGTGAGGTTTTTGAAATGCACAGCTGTTTGTGTTATGTAAAGGAGTGCTGTGAAGAGCGCAACTGTCCCTGTAGTGTGACTCGGGTATTAAGAGTTTTGAAATATGCAGCTATAGTGTGACTGCGAGGCTGATGATAACCGTGAAATGAAGTTGGGGCAATGTTGGAATCACAGTTTGGGGGTATGTTGGAATCACAATGGCAAGGTTTTCTCCAGAGAATATCTTCCGAACTACGCAACCTTTTGTAACCACACCTGGTATGTTGGTGCATCATCCTGAGCCAGTGTGCCATGCAAACAAACTGCGTTGGTGTCTTCAGAATCAGGGTCACAATGAGGGCTTGTATCATCAAAATATGGCTTTCTGCTTTATTTTTTTAACTGATGACTGTAGCAATCAAACTGAGTTTCTTGATAAAGCCGCATTGTCTTGTGAAAATATTTGATTGTTGTGTTCAAGGTCTCGGCAAAGGTTCGCAATTTCAGTCAGTGTTTGTCTGGGTGATAATGTTTAAAGTGCTCAACATTTTCTAACCAAATTTGGTATGGTGGTGTATCACTATAAGCTGGAGTGTTGTGCTAAAAATATTGGTCACTATCTTCAAGGGCACAGGGAGGGCTCATATAATAAAAACATGATCGTTTATATTGAAGTATTGTATCTTCTGAACTGCTGATTCTCTTTGCAACCAAACTTAGTTTAATGGTACATCATCATAAGCCCAAGTGTGAAAAGATTGGACTGCTATGTTCAAAGTCACGGTCAAAGAGGAATTCAAAATTCCAGTTGATGTTTGCCTGACGTCTTCTGTGCATTTGAACTTGGTTGGTATGGTGATACATCACTGTGAGCCATTTCATCAAGCAAATGGACTGCTTCATTATTTCCAAGGTCATGATAACAGCAAGGGTTGCTGCAATCAAAGTGTGGTGTTTACTTTTAGACTATATCTACTGAACTGCTGATCCTTTTGCAACCAAACCGAGTTTGATGGTGCATCAGTGTCTTGTGAAAAGATTGGATTGTCACGGTCACAGCAAAGATTTAAACTGCACAGAATGTTTTGTCAGTTCTATATTTTCTGCATCACTGATCTCTTTGCATCCACCAGTTGATGCACTATTACAACTAGCCAGGCCAAGTGCAGACAGAGGGGGCGTGTGTGTGTGTATGTGTGTGTGTGTGTGTGTGTGTGCAGTTGTCACTGGCCTGTGGCAGTAAAATTGTTCTGAAGTGTGGAGGCTTCACCGTACCATAACTGAGTCTGAGATTGTTATAAAGTGTACATCTGTCACTAAAGTGAGTGTATATTATATATCACAGTGCAAGTGTGAGAGTCTTTGACCTGTACATCTGTCACCATAGTGCAAGTGTGAAAGTGTTTTGAAGTGCACGACTCTTCACTGTAGTGCAAGTGTAAGGGTGTTTTGAAGTGTATATCTCTCAGTAAGTGTGAGTGTTTCCAAGTGTATATCTGTCAGCAAGTGTGTTTCCAAGTGTATATCTGTCAGCAAGTGTTTCCAAGTGTATAAATATATCTATCAGCAAGTGTGTTTCCAAGTGTGTATCTGTCAGCAAGTGTGAGTGTTTCTAAGTGTATATCTGTGCAGTTTCCTACTGTAACTACCACGCAGTCAGAGTGAATGTGTCTGTGCAGCTGATTATGTGCCATGTTCTTCCTTGTCAGTGGATTTAATGTATTGTTTTAATGCATCAAGCTGGAATTTAATAAATATTTTGAATGATATATCCTTGAATTCTGTGTGTGTGTGTGTGTGTGTGTGTGTGTGTGTGTGTGTGTGTGTATGTGAAACAGGCAAGGGGCGTTATAATAATGGAATTTTTTTTTTTTGTGGCGCATGATCGCTGGTGAAGTCTACGGCACATTATAAAACGATGCAGAAATATGTATAGACACATACAATCGACTTATTAAAAGGCTTTCAGGCCATACAACTGCCAAACGTCGCAAGAAGTTACACACAGCAATTTCAATTAACAAACCATAGTTGGCAGTAAGTAAACATGACTAAACTCTGATGTGAGTGCACATATAATACAAGTAGATATAGACTACTTTGAACACGAAAATGCACAGCGACATATTTTGTTACACACACACACGTGGGAGATCGAGAGGTGGCTTTTTAATTATATGCAGGATTGAAGGGGTGAGCTTTTAAAGCTTGCTTGAAAGACGATGGGGATGCTGAGTGACGAACATCATAATCAGTTTCACTGTCGTGCCCGTGAAAGAAAAAGCTTGTCCGAAATTTTTGTGAAAGGTATGCGGAAAGTTTTTGTGTCAGAAATGGGGTCTGTGCAGTCGACGTCGGGATATGCTTAGAGAGATTCACTCCCAAACTGTTTAGTTGTCAGTAGGCAAGAGACCAGTAGCAGTTGATCCTGAAGTGGACCTGCAGACTGCAATTCGAACCTGAAAATCTGCCTCATCGGAGCGGCCCCACGCACACTGCTCCAACTGATCAATGGAAATTAAACAAGCACACAGTGGCTGTCTTGTTTGTTTGTTTTAATCAGGAGACGATTTATTTGAAGTTGGTTCACAATGACAATGACGTGACGATGACTGACACGGTGCAGACGATGTGACGTATGTGCAACCTGAAACATGACCAGTTAAAACAAATTCCTGCCAAACAGTTGGTGCAAGTACTGACTTCAAGCATAGCTTTTAAAACAGGTTCAGCCGGCCAATAGCGTTCACAATGACAGCCTCGTTGCACACAGTGCTTCTCTCGCGTGACATGACTTCACAGAAGCCCACTGAACTACTGTGCCAAGAACGTCACAAGGACAGAGAGCAGATGATCATCTGTAGGCTGCGTCTTCAAATGTTCAACTGAAAATATCTGCTTAAAAAATATGTATGCGTACATCCTGACGAGCGTCTCATCTCGAGATGAGTAAGTAAGTAAACATGGTGCTTAACGTCCACATAAACCGTAAGGCTTATTAGGGACGGGGAGAAGGGAGGGTGGGGGAAGAAGGAGATTGTATACCTGTCGCTACACTGTCACCACCAGAATTATTCCTGCATTAAGATGGGCAGCGATGAGAGCCATTTTAATGTTTCAGTAGGAAGTGATAGACAAAGTCACAAGACAGTGTCCACAAACCACAACCTTTTTGAAGTTAAGGAGAGCCGAAGCGGTATCGAACCGAGGTCCTTCAGCTTACCAGCCTAACGCCTTACCGCTAGGTCAAACCGGCTCACCTCGAGATGAGCGTTTCACAATGGCATTTATAGCGCTACTCTCTGCTTCCGGGCAGACCCACTGTGCTCTAGTCCTACGCAACGCTGAACGAGTGACTGCAGCTTTACCCAGCTTCTTTTTAACATCCACCGAAGTGGCTACAGCTCTGTTTTGTTGTTACCACGTAATATGGACACAGCGAAACACGTGTCTTCATGCAGCAGGCACTGACGGAACGGCCTCGGAAAGCAGCGAGCAGCTCCGAGCCACAGGGGCGACCTCGGTGAGCCCCTGCCAACTCCAAGCACTGGTTTACAACATCCCTCCTCCAACCACTGCCCTAATTACACCATGGGCGACCTCGGTGAGCCCCTGCCAACTCCAAGCACTGCTTTACAACATCCCTCCTCCAACCACTGCCCTAACTAATTACACCATGGGCGACCTCGGTGAGCCCCTGCCAACTCCAAGCACTGCTTTACAACATCCCTCCTCCAACCACTGCCCTAACTAATTACACCATGGGCGACCTCGGTGAGCCCCTGCCAACTCCAAGCACTGCTTTACAACATCCCTCCTCCAACCACTGCCCTAACTAATTACACCATGGGCGACCTCGGTGAGCCCCTGCCAACTCCAAGCACTGGTTTACAACACCCCTCCTCCAACCACTGCCCTAACTGATTACACCATGGGTCTCCGAAAATGGGCAGCTAACAGACACTTTTCGGTTGGTGCTCAAATGGAAATAAGTTTGTAACAAAAACTCAAATAAGGCGTTTCGTTTATAACCGCCAACGTTGCTTTCTCCACCACGAATAAAACCGAAATCGTTTCAATGGAGACAGAACTCTTTCTAACCGGGGCGGACGCGCCTCATGTTTACGTGCGTGCTTGGACGCTATGTTGCTCCCACAGTCCTGTTAGTACCCAAACTCCAGGCACTGATTTACCACATCCTTCCTTCAACCACTGCCGTATCAGTTTAGTTACGCCATCGGGTCCACAAAACTGTCAGCTAACGAGCAGTGTTTTGTTGGTGCTCAAACAGTAGTAAGTTTGTTACAAACAACTCAAATTATGTCAGACGTTTGTTTTTTAACTGACCATGTTGCTTACGCCAGCTCAAATAAAACCAAAATTGTTTGAATCGAGACAGAACTCTTTTCTTTATCCGGGGTGGATGCGTCTCGTGTTTACGTGCGTGCTTTGGCGCTAGGTTGCTTCTACAGTCATATTAGTACCCGAACCTTTCGGAGGGCGTTGACCGCGTCGCTGGACAGCTGCGCGGAGACAAAGAGTGCCCCTTCAGTGGCGTCACTAAATCTGGCAGAGTTTGGAGGATGGTGCCGGAAAGCGTTACTCGGAGCGTGGAGCCCCTGGTGGACTTCTGTCGGAAGTCAAGTTTGCAAGTTTCCATTTTCAGTCAAGGGATGTAGCCTTGCGGCTGTGGCATATTAGCTTAGCGATGTTGTTAATAAAGGTACATAACAGAATGTTCTCGTTTGGCGTTTTGTATTTCCAGCACAACACCCTCATCAAAATTCACTTTGATGTCCGTACAACTAAAGCAATCATCGGCGTAACTAAAGCACCCATCACCCATTATTTAAAAAAGACATCCCAGAGTGTGTGTTTTCCATTCCATCGATAATTGGTTGGTTGATAGTTCACGTGCTAACTGCAGCTTACACCTGATCTGAATCAGCAGCAAGCTGCGGCACGGTATGAGGTCATCTGACACACACCCAACCCCGGCCTCGCCAAGGACGATGACATCACTGCTGTCCACGAGGAACTGCACGTCACACCCCGGCCTTTGCTTTGGCACAGGCTAACCATGGAGAATGACGTCAGTGCAGTCGACGTTGGCCGGGAGGTCGCAGAGGCCACGAGCGGGGTCATAGACGGTGCCGGGGGGGTCACAGGTGAAACGCCATTTGCTGTTGAACTCCACGCCCAGGCACACCCAGAAATGGAAGCAGCTGAACCGGTCCCGGAATATCCCGGGTGCCGATGGACAGTCCAGATTGCCGTCTGTGGTAAAGAGACAGAGACTGGGGCAGTGAGACAATGAATCCATTGTACGTCTGTGGCAGAGAGACAGAGATTTGGGCAGTGAGACAATGAATCCAATGTACGTCTGTGGTAGAGACAGAGATTTGGGCAGTGAGACAATGAATCCAATGTACGTCTGTGGTAGAGACAGAGATTTGGGCAGTGAGACAATGAATCTAATGTACGTCTGTGGTAGATAGACAGAGACTGGGGCAGTGAGACAATGAATCTAATGTACGTCTGTGGTAGAGAGGCAGAGATTGTGAGAGAGCGAAACCGTTATACGTCCGTGGTATAGACAGGGACTGGAGCAGTGAGAGAATGAAACCATTGTACGAGATATCACTCCATGCGAACCGGATAACTTCAATTATTAAAAAAAAAAAAAAAAAAAAAATTGGCGTGTTTTTGAAAGAGGAACGGACAACAAGGAACAGACAGAGAGGAAGCTGGAATAAGTGGGTTAAAAAAAAAATAATATATATATATAAGGAGAGAGAGAGAGAGAGAGAGAGAGAGAGAGAGAGAGAGAGAGAGAGAGAGAGAGAGAGAGAGAGAGAGAGAGAGAGAGAGAGAGAGAGAGAGAGAGAGAGAGAGAGAGAGAGAGAGAGAAGCAAGCGCCTGGCGACAAAAGAAAAGACAGAACGGTCGTCATGTGATAAAATGGACGAAAGCCAAAACTAAGAATGACGCCGAAATGAGGGGACAGAAGAAATAGGTGACGTGAGAGAGACAGACAGACAGACAGACAGACAGACAGACAGACAGGCAGAGAGTAGCGATGGACGAAGGAAGTGTAAAAGAGACGTAACTATTCGATGAAGGAAGGAGGTGTAAGAAAGAGAGACGTAAAGACAGGGATGAGTGGAGAAGTGTGGGACTGGGAGTAACGTGCACTACGAGCCATACTTCCCGACAGTGGAGGTCAGCAGGTCAGCGGTCGACGTGGAGGTCAGCGATGTTAGTCTAGACACCAGCGAGAGGCGAGTGACACCAGGAAGCAGACTAAAGTGCTCAGCATAGAGGTCACATTTACAGGCATACCGGCAAAAAGACCTAATATCTAAACCAGCCAAGTGGACTTAAGTGCTCAGCATAGCGGTCACATTTACCGGCATACCAGCAAAAAGACCAAAACATCTAAACTAGGCAACTGGAGAAAACATTTAAGTGTGAAGCTTTCGACTTTCTATGGTTAATAAATGCCCATTTGATGTTTCTAATTACTTAATAACAATAAAATAAAAACTAGAGAAAACTGAGTACTATAGGCAGTGAGTGTTAAAGTACGCGAGTGCACACACACACACACACACACACACACACACACACACACACACACACACACACACACACACACACACACACACACACACACACACACACACACACTCACTCACTCACTCACTCACTCACTCACTCACTCACTCACTCACACACCACGACCACGATCAAAAATAACACAATTTCTGAGCCTCCAACCACAAAATACAAAAGCCATAAGAAAGTGTTATGCAGGAGACACTTCATGTTTATTTGACTGATACACGTCAGTATGTACAGAGAATATCACACATTCAGGAGATGAGGACAGCGACGACACTGCGATGAAGATGGACTGGACAATTATTGTTACAAGACATGTCCGGATTCCACATTTTATTGTCAGAGATGATTTGCTTATTACTGTCAGGGTGTCTTCCCAGAGGAATCTATCCCCTTTAACAGTGAAATCAGAACAGCGGGGACTGTCCCATTTAACAATGAAATCAGAACACTTCACCTTCACCATGCTGCAATTATCTCGCTGACAAGATACGCCCCAGCAAAAACCTGCTCCCTCAGATTCTATTATTTCGTTCAGAAACTGATGTTTTAAGTAAATGAAGATTAAGTTATTGGCCTAGTCAATGGGTTACGACCCCCACTCCACCCCACCCCAACCGTTTATTTCTCGGTTTAGTGGCTAGTCATTGAGTTACAATCCTTCCCTCCCCCCCCCCCCCCCCCCCCCCCCCACCCCTTGGTTTAGTGGCCTAGTGATTGGGTTACGACCCACCCCACTCCACCCCCACCCTTTATTTCTTGGTTTAGTGGCCTAGTCCTTTAGTTACGCCCCCTCCCCCCCCCCCCCCTCCCGCCCCTTATTTCCGAGGCTTAGTGGCGTAGTCATTGGGTTCTAGCCGAGCAGAGGCATCGTGCAGTCGGATTTGAAGGCGCAGACGAAGTAGCGCTGGTCGAACTGCGTGCCGGGCGGACACTCGTAGCGCCACCTGTACGGCGCCCAGCAGAACCAGAAGACGGCGCAGTCGTGCAGGTCTCTGAAAAAGCCGTAGTCGGCCGGACACTGCGAGTCACGCGTAACGCCCGGGGCGAGGGTCGTGACGGTGGTTGGTCTTGTCGAGAGAGTGGTGGGGGGCCGGGTGGAGGTTGGGGGGCGGGAGGTGGCTGGTCGGCGGGCTGTTTGCCAAGGACAATATGTACAACGTTAGAACATGGGATAAAAAAAAATATACTGCAAACGATGTACAACGTTAGAACAAGGGATAGAGAACGATACTGCAAACGATGTACAACGTTAGAACATCATGTGGGATAAAAAAAAAAAAAAAAACACGATACTGCACAAGATGTACAACGTTGGAACGTGGTATATAAAATTATACGGCACATGTATAACGTTAGGACATGAGATATAAACTGATACTGTACCAGATATATAACGTTAGGATATGAGATATAAACTGATACTGTACCAGATATATAACGTTAGGACATGAGATATAAACTGATACTGTACCAGATATATAACGCTAGAACACGGGATATAAAATGAGACCGTACAAGATGTACAACGTTAGATTATGAGACATGAAATGATACCGTACATTTTTCAAACATGAAATGATAATCACTCTGAGTGGAATAATATTCACCACGAAACACGAGTGATATTTGCTTTGAACCATAGAAATATATTCACAATACTACTCTAACAGTAGCACTCTGCTACTCTCTCTTCCTTCAAAAGCCAACTCAAGACATTTCTCTTCTCAGAATATTTCAGTTAAGCCACATTGTCCTTCACTCCTATCAATCTGTACAGTGTGTGTGTGTGTGTGTGTGTGTGTGTGTGTGTGTGTGTGTGTGTGGTGTGTGTGTGTGTGTGTGTGTGTGTGTGTGTGTGTGTGTGTGTGTGTGTGTGTGTGTGTGTGCATCTTTTGCATAGTTATGCTTGAACCCTTGTCGATATCTTCTTCTTCTTCTTTTTTTATAACATTTTCCATCTCGATGTACATTATGTGTTTATGCTTGTTCAGCGCTTTGACCCGCAGGGTAGGCGCTTTACAAATTTTTGTTATTATTATTATTATTATTATTAACACATGGTTCCGTATTCATGTTCTTCCGCTAAAAACGACCCTGAAACGAGACGTCAATTTAATGGACATTCGGTTAAGGAGAACTGACCACGACGAGGAGTGACAGATATTTGTAGTGAAAAATACGATGGTCTGAGAGGTACGCTTTTTGTTGTCTTTATTGTTGTGTGCAAGCACACACACACACACACACACACACACACACACACACACACACACACACACACACACACACACACACACACACACACACACACTGCGGTACGGCCGCGTGCCATCTTGTGACACTCATTTTCTCATCTGATGCAGTCACTGACGGAGCAACGTAAAACACGATACTTGTACACTGTGTACAAACATCCACCATGCATAGTGAGTACAAGGATCTAGTATGCATACCAAGTACAAACATCCAATTTGCACACCGATGACAAAATCCAATATTCACTCCCATTTTGCCATTACAAAAATCCAATATGCACACCGATTACAAAAAGAAAAAAAAGAGAAAAATCCAATATGCACTTTGAGTAGAAATATCCAGCATGCACTTTGAGCAGAAATATTCAACATGCAACGTTTATGTATATGAAGTATACCCTTTAGTGGTCCATTTCCCTCCACGCCAGAATGTCCGCTTGGGTAATGGAAGGACAGCGAAGGCCTGTGAGATGATTTTGGTTCCTTGCCGGCCTACATACACTTACAGATCTCCTGCCTGATAAATCTCTTTCGCTCTTCATTTCTGTTCCGCATCTGAGCTGTTCTGCATCCTTTGGTCAACTGCAGAATGTTTTATCGCCATTACATTGGTGACCAAAGTATCGGTTATTTAACATTTCTTCGCCAAAAACTGCCTGTGTCATATCCGCGAAGGTCTTTATCTGTAACCTTTCGACTCCGACCTCGGTGTTCATGATGATCCACAGATATGACGCAAAGTTGGAAGTCTCCTCCTTCCCACATTTTCTGTGCTTTTCAATTATAATTTCAAAACAATATCTACTTTAGTCTTTCTCTCTTAGGCTTTGTTTCTCCCCTATTATATTTGAGAAATTTTCTTCGCTCATTTCACCGAGAGGAGGGGGCCAATCAGAACGTCACAAATCTCCCGCGCGTGCGCAAAGCCTGAGGAGCTTCCGCCATGTTATTTGTGACTGACAAGAGGTGAGAATGCGCCGTTGTTTGTTTGTGCGCCGGTTTGGCCTGCGTTCTGCTGGTAAGCACAAGGGCCTTGGTTTGATTCCGCTTCGGCTGTCCCTTCTCTTCAAAACGGTTGTGGTTTGTGGACACTGTCTTGTGACTGTTCCTCACAATTCATGAAACATTAAAATAGCTCTCATCACAGCCCATCTTAACTCGGGGGTCATTCTGATGGTGACAGTGTAGCGATAGGTATATAATTTCCCTCTTACTCCAACGTCGCCCGTCCCTAATAATCCTTATGGTTTTTGTGAACGTAAAGCAGCATGATGTGTGTGTGTGTGTGTGTGTGTGTGTGTGTGTGTGTGTGTGTTTGTGTGTGTGTGTGTGTGTGTGTGTGTGTGTGTGTGTGTGTGTGTGTGTGTGTGTGTGTGTGTGTGTGTAAGGAATCGTTTACTTCGCCAGTGCCGCTGTCTCTGCCCTTCTCACAAAGACTCGTTGGAAGACCGGCGGATTCTCGACAAAATCTTTAATAATTAATCGTGAGCATCGATCAGCGGAGACAACAAGTAACCTACCAAGCAGCAGCAGCCAAAGTGCCACATGCTTTGAAGAGGATGCAGGGGTTCAAATAAAGGCAGGCCTTTCGACCCGAGTTCAAAAGCAATGACAAATTGCATCATTGTTTTCCTCTCTCTCTCTCTCTCTCTCTCTCTCTCTCTCTCTCTCTCTCTCTCTCTCTCTCTCTCTCTCTCTCTCTCTCTCTCTCTCTCTCTCTCTCTCTCACACACACACACACACACACACAAACACAAACACACAC
>OY757541.1:46739395-46748527 GCA_963584105.1 Alviniconcha strummeri
TCTCTCTCTCTCTCTGTATATAGATGCATTTCCCTGCAAAATTAAATATTTATCATCCAAAAGGGGGAAAAATCCATGAGCAGCAATCACCTGAGCGGGAGCCGGCGGTTGTTTTGGGTCGAGCGCGGTAAAAGTTGGTGACGCAGAAGAAGGAGTCTTCCCTCATCGGACGCAGGTCGGTGGCACTTCGGCTGATGGGTCTTTGCGCGTGAAGCGTTTTCCGCCAGTAGCGGGGTTCCATCTCCGAGAGTGTGGTTCTGGACCTCCTCAACCCCATCATCCCCATCCTGTCAAATTCTGACGTCGAATAAAGAGTGGTCCTGGACCTCCTCAACCCCATCATCCCCATCTTGTCAATCTCTGACGTGGAATTGGAAGGGTAGGACCCGAGACGACGGCTTGGTGCGTTCTGTTGAGCGTGTTCACGAGGGCTTGCATCACTCTGCTTTCTGCTAGGGGCTCTCTTGGTCTTTCTGGAGGCAGGAACTTTGTACATGCCCCCTGACCTGCCCGAGGAGTCTGCAGCTTGCCGGGAGCTGCTCCGAGACTTCCTCGGCGTGCTCTCCAAAGACTTCATGGCCGAGGTGTTGCTGGATTTGAAAGGAGAGCTGTTGCTGGACTTCCCTCGCGGCGTTTCTACGCTAGTCTTCTGGCGAGACAGCAGCCCTCTCGGTTTGGGCGGGGACTCCGTGTCGAGGCCCAGCTGCCGGTAAATCTTCTGTGCGTAGTTTATGTCGTCACGAGGGAGATTCTCCAGGATCATCAGGTTGTTCAGCTCGTCGAAGTCGTCTTCGTCATCGTCTTCGTCAGGCGGCTGTACTGTCCACGGCCTGAACATAGTCTCTTCGCCCTCTGGCTGATGCCTCTGATGCGGGTGATCCTCGGGAGGGAGTCCTCGAGCGCTGTCGTACTGGTCGTGGTCGTCAGACTGACGGCAGGGCGTGGCAAGCATGTCAAAGCCTCGACCTCCCTCCTGCTCCGTCGTTTCGGAGCTTCGGAGGACGATCTGCTCACCCTCCTCGGAGATGCGCACCAGGGTGGGTTCCCTGAAAAGTATGTTGGGGCTCTCTCCCTCAGGATCCAGGCTACGCGTCTTGTCCCTGGGCGTTCCTGGCTCGCTGTTAGTTCTGGGAGTCCTGGGCCCGAACTCGTGACGGTGCTGCCTCTCGTCTCGTGGAGTTCCTTCCTTGTCCGCGCCTCGCTCGTCCATCACACTGACGTAGGACGGCTGTCGATGCCCGCGCATCTTGATGGGGACGTATTTGTTGCCGTCCATGTCGACGTCATCGTCGACTTCGCTGTCGCCCGGGAGCGAGGTTTTAGTGTACTGAGAACTCGCTTCCATCATGTCTTCTTCGCTGATCCGTGTGATGACTCTCTTTGAGTAGCCGGGCCGGGACGCGCTGGCGTCATCATCTTCCATATCGTCGTCGTCGTCGTCTGATAGCATTTCATCCAACGGTTGTGTCCTATCGTCATAGTCATGGGGAAGCGTTAGCGTTGCGTCACTTAGATCAGCGTCATCATCTTCTCCGAAATCGTCAGTGATGTCTGTGTCGTCGGTGTCTCGTACACGTCTTCTGCCATATGGCCCTCGTGGTTTGCTGACGTCATCAACATCTGACAGTGCGTCGTCTTCACCGATGTTGTCATTAGAGTCCGCGTCGGTGCGCTGTTGAGTGCGCGGTCTGTGGCGTGGTCGGGCTGCTCTGTTCAAACATTTTCTATCAAAATTGCCCTTGACGCTCTCGACGTCATCAGCCTGCGAAGTTACGTCATCGTCGGCTTCGGTGACCTCATTAGTGTCTATGTCGTTTGGCTGTTGGGTTCGTGGCCTATGGCGGGACCGTGACGCTCTGTCGGAATGCCTCGTTGTGTTCCCAGCGTCGTCCAGCTGTCGCGCTGCGTCATCTGTCTCAGTAACGCCGTCGGTGTCTGTGTCGTTGGGCTGCTGTGTGCGTGGTCTCTGACGTGACCGTGTGGCTCGCTCTGAACGTCTTCTACTAGAATGTTTCGTGACGCTCCCAACGTCATTAGCCAATGACGTTGCATCATCTTCTCCTTCAGTGACAGTATCCACGTCACTGGGCTGACGTGTGCTCGGTCTTTGACGTGATGCCCTTAATCTCGTAACGCTCCCAACGTCATCAGCCAGGTACGTTGCATCATCTTCTCCTTCAGTGACAGTATCCACGTCATTGGGCTGACGTGTGCGCGGTCTTTGACGTGATGCCCTTAATCTCGTAACGCTCTCAACGTCATCAGCCAGTGACGTTGCATCATCGTCTCCTTCAGTGACAGTATCCACGTCATTGGGCTGACGTGTGCGCGGTCTTTGACGTGATGCCCTTAATCTCGTAACGCTCCCAACGTCATCAGCCAGTGACGTTGCATCATTTTCTCCTTCAGTGACATCGTCCGTGTCATTGGGCTGACGTGTGCGCGATGTTTGACGTGATGCTCTTAATCTCGTAACGCTTCCAGCGTCATCAGCCTGTGACGTTGTTTCATTCTCAATGACGTCTTTTACGTTCGCGTCATTGAGCTGCCGGGTGCGTGGTCTGTGACGTGACTGCAGATTTCTGCCTGACATCCTTGTATCAGAATACCTTGTGACGCTCCCATCTCGTGACGCCACGTCTTCGTCATCAGCGACATCATTAGTGTTCGTGTTATTACGTTGCTGGGTACGAGGTCTCTGGCGTGAACGCGCAGCTCGGTCAGAGTGTCTTCTGTCGGAATACTTCACGCTATCAACGTCGTCAGCCTGTGACGTTGTTTCGACTTCCTTTTCAATGACGTCATTGGTATCCGCGTCATTCGGCTGTCTGGTGCGTGGTCTACGACGTGACGCTTTATTCTCCGAGTGCCTTTCTTCGGAGTACTTCCGAACCCTTCCGGCATCAACCTGTGACGAGTTTCCGTCTTCTCCATCGATTGCAGATAAAGCGTTCCTGTCTCCGTGATGCGACGTGGTCGTATCGTCATCAGGGTAGCTGCCTTTTTCGCCTCCGTTTTCATGTTGGTCATCTTCGTCTTCTTCGTCATCATCCTGAGCAGGTTTGCTACCAATGAGTGGTTGTGCTACAACATCGTCGTCGTCATCATCATCATCTTCATCACCATCCCCATCCTCATCGTCTGCGAAGCCATCTTCGTCCCCTGCTTCCCTCCCTTGGGGTGCAAGCCTACGAGACGTGGAGGCTGCCAGCGACCGCTGGCTTTCCGAGGGTTCGTCCGCGCCCACATCTTTGGAATTTCCTTTGCTACGGGACGTCAGTTGTCTCTTGGTGTGGGTCTTGGACTGCAAACTTCTGGTGTCGGCTCCGTCGTAGCCAGTACTTTCAACGTCATCGTCGCCGTTGTCGTCGTCTTCTATCTTCTGTGCTCTACGTGTTCGTCTTTCATCGGCTGCGTCCACCGAATCCGTGTCATCAGCATTTGCCATCGCAGCTCCAGCGACAGCAAGGTTTGCTTTAGTCTGCGATGCTTGCTGAGTCTTGGTGGATCCCTTTTTGCTTTTGTTGCTGGTTCTGGTATCGTCAGCGTCTGGAGACATCGGCTCTTCCGCCTTAACGCTAGACTTCTGTTTATTAGTCGTAGCTTTCTCGGTCTCTGAGTCATCCTGCCTCGACAGAGATGAATCACGTTTCTTTTTCTCCCGTTTCGTTTTCGATTCAAGGACGGTCTTCTCTTTCTGGGACATGGTCGGCTCTTTGCCGTCGTCTCGTCTTGACAAAGACGAATCTCGTCTTGCAGCGTTCGCCTTTCCTTTGGTCCCAGCAGTGGACTTTTCTTTCTGGAGCGCTCTGGGTTCTCTTTCTTCGTCTTGTCTCGACAGAGAAGAGTCTCTTCGTGGAGTGTTCGCTTTTCCTTTGGTCCCAACGGTGGACTTTTCCTTGTGAAGCTTTCTAGACTCTCTATCATCGTCTTGTCTCGATACAGATGAATCTCGTCTTGTTTGTGAAGAATCTCGTCTGGGAGTTTTGTTGCTTCCTTTCGATCCAACGGTGGACTTTTCCTTCAGAAGTGCTCTCGATTCTCTGCCCTCCTCTCGCCTTGATAGAGAAGAGTCACGTCGAGCTGTTTCCGATTTTCCTACAGTGGATTTTTCTTTTTGTAGTGTTCTAGATTCTCTGCCATCACCACGTGTTGACAGAGAAGAATCTCGTCGGGGAGATTCGTGTTTCCCTTTAGAGCCAACAGTTGACTTTTCCTTTCCTCTGGCTGCATTTGGCTCTTCAGCACTGTGCTTCTTCTCCTTCGAGGATTTGCTTTTGGCTGTTTTCTGGTCTTCCTCATCCTTAAGCAACTTTTCTGAGATGCTAGGTGCGGCGTGGTGGCTGTATCTCCGTTTCTGTTTGCCTTCATCGTCGAGGGAGATGACAGAATCTCTCCGGGAATCATTCGACCGCTTTGTCGGACCTGTCTTGGTGTTATCTTTGCTGGTCTCTTCGCTAGAGCTCTTCCGGGAATCTTTCGCTTTTTCCGAAGTGTTTGTGCTCGCTCGTCTGTTCCTCTTTGACGGCTCTTCGTCATTGTCGTCTACTCTCTCCGACTCTTTCTCGATCTCGGGTTCTCTCTCAGCCGGAACTGGCTTTTCTTCAGTTTTGTCCTTTCTTTTGATCAGCGCTAACCCGGTGCTGTGGATTTCCACGACTGAAGGCGCTGTTGCTGTCTTGTCGTCGCTCTCTGATCGGGTTGAAAGTTTTCTCACTCTTCTTCCGTTGTTGCTTCGTTCGTCAATCGTCACAGAAGTTTGGCTGTCTCTCCGTGTGCGTTTTTGTTCCACAGTTGTCTCGGTTTCGGTCTCCTCGTTGTCATCGGAAAAAACTTCAACAGTCGTCACTGACGCTTTCCTCTGCGTAGATCTTTCGCTGCTGTTTTCACCTCGCTGTGGTCTTTTCTCTACTCTCTCTCTGCTCTGCTGCCTTCCAGTTCCTGGTTTTTGCTCTGCTTTTGAACCGCGACGTCCACCAGCATCTGAAGCGCGACGCTCACTTGTCTTAGACAGTTTTCTGCTTCGTGTCTCTTCTTCGCTTGCTTCTTCTCTAACCTTTGACCCCCTGCGCGAATCTTTTCGTACGGATGAGTCTTCTTCATTGTGGACGTCGTCTTGGTCATCGTTGTCACTGTTCTGCGTGTTCCTCTCTCTCTCGGTTCCAGCTGCGTCTTCTGACTGGTTCCCTGCTGCCTCATGGGCTTTGTCGTCGTCCGTGTCTGACTTACTGGTCAGTTTCTGCCCATCGCCGTTGTCTATGTGGTGCTGTGATTGTCGTCGATTCTCTCGTTCTTTGTCACTTTGACTCTTTGGGGTCTCGTTGGGCTGTTCGACAGCAATGGCATCGTGAAGGTCCGATTCGTCTGCCGCGTCTTCCTTCAGAGATCTCGATTTTTCATCTCTAGTTTTGGAATCACGTGACTGCGTCTGGGCATTCCTCTCTGGCTTGGTTGTGGAGGCTTCTTTGTCGTCTTTGGCATTTGCTTTGGCTTCTTCCCCGTTTTTCTCTCCCGGGTTCTCCGCCTTTTTCTCGTGAGCACGTGCGTCGTTGGAATGTTTTAGTTCCCCATCCTCTCCATCTTCATCTGCATTTTCCTGGGTTTCTGTTCCAAGCTGAACGTCTTTGTTGCTTTGCTTTTGAGCTTTCTCCTCTCCTTTATTTGTCTTTTCGCTTGATTCATGCATGACCTCCTTGGTTTGTTTTTGGTCTTTCGCTTCTTGTTTCTTTTTCGTCTCGGTTGTTTCATGCATCACATTTTCTTTGGTTTGTTTTTGGCTTTTCGCTACTTGTTTCTTTGTCGTCTCGGTCGTTTCTTGCTTCACATTCTGTTTGGTTTGTTTTTGATCTTTCCCTTCCTGTTTCTTTGTCTTCTCGTCTTTCACTGTTTTGTCCACCGCCGCTTTTCCAGCCACTTTCTTTGCCTTTTCGCCAGCAGTGTCGTCACCGCGAGATTGTCTCCAAAACGTCTTGTCAGGTCTATTCTTCAGCTGGGAATTTTCATCCTCATTAGAAGTAAACTGAGTCTGCTTGTCCTGCTTGCTTTTTTGGGGCGGGTTGTCATTTAGTTTTTTCGGATTTTCTTTGTTCGTCGTTGACGTTTTAGTTTGTTCCTTTTTGGTCGATTTTGGTTGTTCTTTTGTTTTACTGTCCTTCTCAGAACTGTCTCCCTTCTTCTCCTTTTCCTCAGATTTCTGAGATGTTTGGTCGTCCGTTTCCTGGTCATCTTCTTCATCCGGCTGTGTTTCCGGGATCTGAAGCTCACCAGTGACCATTATTATATCCTGGGCTCGAACCTTCACATTTTCGTGAAACAAAGGAGTGGCAGGCGTGGCCTCTCCGGACCGGTACCCCATGGCAGTGCTGACGGTGGATCCGTACAGGTAGTCGAGGGGCGGTTTGCTCTCCAAAACGTTCCCGTCTCCGTCCAATAAGGACCCGGCGAAAGAAGTTTCCCTTGTGAGTGACAGCTTGGGAGTGGTTGGACCAGCAGGCCGGAACCGAGGCTTTGGTGTCTGGTCCCTTGTGGCTGGTTCTGGCTTCAAGGTGTCGGGGTTCTGGGGTTTATCGGGACCCTTCTTCTCCACGGTCGATCCGGACTCGGTTTTTCCACCAGTTTTTTCTTCCTGTTGCTGTTGGTGCTGTTGTTGCTTCTGCTGTTGTTGTTGTTGTTGTTGTTGTTTCTGCTGGGGCTGTTGCTTTTGCTGTTGCTGTTGTTTTTTCTGCTGTTGCTGCTGCTGTTGTTTCTGCTGCTGTTGTTTTTGTTGTTGCTGTTTTTGCTGCTGCTGCTGCTTCTGCTGCTGTTGCTTCTGCTGCTGCTGCTTCTGCTGCTGCTGCTGCTGCTTCTGGTTCTTTTGTTTCTTCTTTTCATTCTTCTGCTGCTGCTCAGTGACAAGCGGGGTCTGGATACGATCATCATGAGTCATTCTCGTCATCCTGCTCAAGGCAAACTCTCGCTCCGTCTCGGCCACAGACGCCAGCTCTCGCCGGAGGACCTCCGAGAAGGGCGCGTGCGTGTACTCCCTCCTCCCGTCTACCCAGTGCCTGCTGCCACTCGTTGGCCGACTCCGAGGCGCTGCAGCAGGAGCCTCTTTGAGGTCTCCGGTCCCCGGCCGGGAACTCCTGGCCCACTGAGGCGTGGGTGCATTGGGCCGGTCCCCGTCCTCCTCTCGAGGCTCGCGGATGGCTGGAGGCTCGGAGGCTTCGCTGACGACGGTGGTGACGGAGGTCGGGCGGGACGCCTTGGCCAGCACCGGGGTTGGGGCGTGCGGTCGATCGTCTCCACTCTCGCGAGAGTCCAGCCGCCTCGGGCGCCGCCCTGTGGAACAAACGTCAAGAGAGGCACGCGCCCCCCCGAGCAGCCCGGGGTCGTGAGCATGCATACACGCTGGCAAGGCGCATGCCGATCGAAGCTCGCGCCAGTGCCAGTGCCACGTTAACAAGACGTGCGGCAGAGGCGCGTGCCCACCGAGCATACGACCGGCGTATAAACAGACATAGGTTAATTATCACACGCTCTGAAAGTCGAGATGAATGCCAATACAAAACGCATAAAAGGCAAGCCAGTGAACAATAACACGCTGATTCAGAGTGAGACAAGCGAGGGACATTTTCTTGACATTCTTGTTCTTACACGCTTCGCCAGTCACGCAGCATGCGTGTTTCGTTCGATGTCACACTTCGGGTACCTCCGTAACTGGAGCAGAATTTTTCCGGGTATTTCCGTAATTGGAGCTGAATTCTTTCCCAGCGTTAACACGCTATTAGCCGTGGACCTATGTATACGTCTATGCTATTAGCAGAGAAGCACCTATCAAATGGTACTCCTAAGTGAGCTCGATAGCGCTGCTGATAAAAGCGTCGCTAAGCTCGACTAATTCGCGAAGGTCTAGGACTTCGATTGTTTGCGAGTAACTTCAGTAAGTGTGCATTGTGCCCTTGACATCGTAACGTCAAGGCCTGTAAGCAATGAGACGACGCACGCTATCCCTATGCCCCCTATAGGCTTTCAGTGCCTCAAGAGTCAGTTCCATCGCCAAGGTCTATCAGTCTTCGATCAGCTTCATCCGTTCGGCACACTGCGTGCATTTAGTCAGTCGCCTGGAGCTACATTCTCATCACTCATCAGCTGGCTTTTCGCTCTCTCAGTGGCTCGCCCCCCCCCCCCCCTCCCCCCAAAAAAAATAAAAAAAATAAAAATAATATATATATATATAAATCTCCAGATCATGGTGAAGTTTCCAACCTATGTCGGGTTTTGCTGGACTGTGTGGCGGTCTTGTGTCCAAGCTTAATCTTTCAAGTTCATGGTGCGGCGTCCCAGACTAAGGGATACGGGAAGGATGTGTATACAGAAAAGAGGAGAGATTTGCACGACACACTGGCTTTGTTCACGCCAACCACAAACAGAAACTCACCGTTCTGCTCACCTGGACACGTCACAGGGGTGCGTTATGTTGTAATTCAGAAAACAGCAGTCGGGCATTAATATTAATTAACACAACACCCATTAAAAGCACGCTACATCGCACTCACTTGAAGCACATTAAATCATTGTTGGGCATGACGTTAACTCATAACTTTCAAATCGTGGGACATTGTTTGTGCAGTTTACCGTCATTTAACGTTTTCGGTGATGATTTTTTTTTTTTTTTTTTTTTAAATGCAATGGAAGTTTATTTCAGACAAAACACAATGTTAGGTTCAAACAGCAAACAGGTTAGTCAAACATGGCGTTTCAACTAAACCCGATCACGCAACTCACTATTAATAAGCAACAATAACGAAACAGCCAAAACAATGCCGTTTTTTCGTCCCCGAAAGGTACTTTATTTACAAATATAGCCTTAAGTAGCATGGAAATATCTTTGTCTATGCATTAATTAATTAAGTTACGTACAAAATAAAAAAACTTTTGAAATTAATTTGATGCTAGAAAAATATATCTCCAAAACTGAATATTCGAATAATGTATATTGTCCAGAGAACTCTGGCATAGCATTCATTTCATAAAACTCCTTAGCATTTTGGAGTTCGGCCGCATAATATAAATAACATAATAATAATATTTCTAAACAAATGAGATTCGTTTCATGTAATAGCATGGCTTCATATTAATTCAATAGTCTATTTG